>JAOBRG010342514.1:0-14336 GCA_027574985.1 Umimayanthus nakama | reverse complement strand
GAAACTATAATAAAAGTTCTTTATATATACCAGATATCAAGTCAATCGGATGAAAGGTGTCAAAAGTCGAGGGGGGGTCAGATTGACCCCCCCCCCCCTTATGCTTTCGTGTAACTATTTTTACCTTATGCCTTCTAGGGTTAAGAGAGTGCCGTTATGTATTGTTAAGACACAGATAAAGTGAAATAAAAAACGAAATATCGCACTGTCTCAAGAAACATACAGTATCTACAAAGCCATTTGAATGTGCTCAAAGCTCGAAACTACGTTTAAAAGCAGCGCATTGCTGTTGTATATTCTTCAATGTCCTACGCGTTACCTGGGGCAACAACTATTTTCCAGTCGGTTGAAGGACATGGCCTCATCTTCATAGTTTTGCAAGCCCACACTTTGTACTTTATGGTATCGCCGTAATTAAAATTCAGTTCCAGTTGCTCCTTTCCATGCCTATAGTCTGGTAGCGACGAACAAGACATTGCCCGGTCTTCGTTGCTTATGCACAACTGGTATGTCGAACCAGAGATAAGGAGCCGTCTCTCTTCAATAATGTTTGATACGTCCCCAGCTGGCGAGCTGTGCCGAGAAAGAGCACAATTGAGAGATACGTGTATTACAATTTTACACTTGTTTGTTACTAATGGCTAAGATTTTGCTGAAACCCCGCAGATCTACTTCTAGAGGGATTGTTATCTCTTCTTCTACCTAGATCTTCTAGCTTTCCAAGGGCAAAAACCCATTACCATCACGGGTCGCTACTTCAAGATTGAAGGAGGGGGTGGGAGGGGGGATGGGGGTCACTGGCAACTCAAAATTTGGAGGGCCCAATACACCAACGGACTTTATGAATTTAAACGTATTTGAGGACCCACTCCCCTTTCAAACTATGGTTCTTTGTCGAATTTTTGACTGCTATTATTGCAACTAAAGGCTGTATTTGTCAACATTAGGTTTCTTCTTAAATTGCTTGTAACTAAATGTTATCTCACCTTATATGCACTCTAAAGTAGTTAACTGCGGGCTGATATTTCCATTGGATGATTATAAAATTGATGCCATCCTTAAAATACGCTTTTACTTGCGAGAACCCTGCAAAAAATGTTCATGAGAAAATTAATAATAATATAACCAAATCCAGTCTTGTTTATATTTAGCCGGATCCTAGCAAGAAGACGCAGTCGCTTTGTTGCATTTAATGCAAGGCGTTTGAACTAAACAATAGCGTCAATTTTGACCTATTGGTTAATGCGAGGTTTGAAAGTTGACATTTTCCTGAAAAACATAAGTTGCCAAATTCTTTCGATAGTGCCATGTTTACCAAAAATACCCAAGCAAGCGCGATTTAGATTCGGAAAATCCAGTGTATCATACAAACTGCATTAAAAAACACAACATCATATTATATCACTTTCTCATCTCACGTCTCATCATATTATATCACTTTCTCATCTCACGGCATGTCTCGTCTTGCCATATCATATAGCATGTCAAATCACATCATACCATATATATCACATCACATCATACCACGATGCCATGCCACGTCACATCACGTCGAGTATAGCAATACCACATATCTCACCATGTCACATCATATCGCGTCACAACACATAAATTCGTGCTCGTATCATCTATTATATCACAACATATCAAATACCATTTGTTACATGTATATATCAAGTTATACCACATCATATCAAACCAAACTATTCAGATCACATTACAGCATTTCCAACTTCATAAACCATAAACATACAATGTACACTACCACCGGCACACTTTATCTATTTATCGTGTTAATGGGCATTTCGTGCCATACCATACCACACCCCATATATACACCTCCATACCGCACCTCACCTAAACGTATCTGCCTATACCGTTCCCTGAAAACGGCATAGTCTTGGCGTAAAAAGGCACTTACCAAGAGTTGTAATACACCCCTCGCAAGTGAGTCGACAATATTTTTCCTTGTATCTTGTTTTAGTGCATTTCCCATCGGCTTTCCTTTGTTTGCATTTATCAGAACCTAATTTATCATAGCAGGCACGGTTTTCTAAAACAAAACAGATATAACAGTCAGTAATTTGCAACTAAGGCTCCAGTCTCGGAAGTTAGGGGAGAGTTCCTCGGATGACCCAAGATAGGATATAATGGAATACACATATTTAACATCAAACGGGTGTATGAAAAGTTAAGTGAACAGGCTACAGACAAAGAGAATTGTCAACATAACTATAACAACATCACAAATAAGTATGGAGATTAATCGACCACTGACATACTGCTCGAGGGAAAAAAGACACACGGTATAAGAAAATTGAACAGGTTGAGTAATTGCACTAAATTATCGGCTGTTTGAGGAAGAAGCTGATTTGTCTGATTTACAGACAGTTCGAAAATGTGGTTTACAAAACAACCATTAGTCTTTAAAGTAGATGTTTGATAAAGATAAATATAAAGTGTTGCATTTACATTACGTCTTTTCCATATTAAGAGGATAAAGTGCTTTGCAATGATCACTGCAGTTAACCCCAAGTGGACTGGAAGCATATTTACAAAGCGTTAAATGGGTGCTAGTATTCATTTTACTAACCCCGGCCAGAAGAAAAGAAAGCTAAGTGTACTTTAGCGAGAAAACCAGTCGGCCAGGCCAGGGATCGAACCAGGGAACTAAGGATTGGGAGGTAGAGATCTTTACCACTGTGCTAACTTTTCCGCTATATCTGACAATCGCTGACGCCCTTATTTGCGAAGAAGACATTGAACTAGTTCAATGCTGTCTTAGTAAGAAAGCAGAGTTAGGACCTCTATAAAAACTCACCCTCCGGAGTTTTGCATCCGCTCCCTTTTCCGCTACCACCTCTACCTGGAAGATGTATGGGCAACATACTTTAATTTTATAGAAAGCGTTTAACATAAATACTAGGCAACATTTGACACAAAGGCGTGGTCATCGTTGAATTTACGAACGAGAGATCCCAAGGGATGAAAGGGAACGGGAGCACGTTCAGGAAAAGTTTATTACAGGCTGACTGGTGTTCATTTCAAACGAGTTTATGTTTACTCTAGGGAACAAGATATTACAAAGGCCAAAGCAGAAGGAAAGATTTCTTCAAAAACTCTTGCTCCCCTAAAATAATTAGTGAACAATTGTTTTGTATAGCGAAGTAGTTTCATTCATTTTTATTTTAATCTAAACAATGTTCTTGAAAAGTGGAAAGTTATCAACAATGACGAAGATCCCATTCTGATCGTATTTTGAGGATAAGACAACAGGAAGCCGTACTGGAAGTAAGACATTTTTTTTTATCGTTGTTCTATCAGAACAAGATAGTTTCTATTTTGGGCTTTTTGTGTAACCATGTCTTTAAGTGCTTTTTCATTACGATTGTTATTATCTTTAAGGCTTTTTCATATTTTTTTTCATACGGCCATGCAAAAATGCGGAATAGATATTAACACTGGTTTTTCTATAACCCAGCAATAAATCGCAAGAAACAAACAGTTTTGTTTTCTTTATTTTTTACAGTCTGAAAATCCAGGAGTGGCTTAAAGAAACAAGGACAAATTCACTTCCTAAGGCTCGATTCGCCAATGTTTCCTATTAGTGTTAGAACGCGCGTGCTCAGAAAGAAAGCAAGTCCTTCAAATGATTTAAGAAATGTGACAATCAGTCAGAACAAATGAAAGGAGACTCACTTTTAGGACGATTGTGTCTTCGTCGTTTTCCAGCTTTTGATTTAGATTTACCACTTCCACCTGAAAGGTTTAAGAAAACGCGGATTGTTAACTGACTGTCCAAAACCTGCCCGCCTCGATATTTTTATTAATGTATACGAAAGGGACATACTTATTTAATACGTTGAATGTTAGAAATGATGAATGACATTAGAATGTGAAATACAACTGTAGTAAAAGATTTTCGCGTTTTCAAAATTCTTTGATCTATAACACAACTCACAAATCGTCACATAAAAAATAAAAAGACGTGTTGCAACATTTGCATTTTAATGTGCTTGGTGATGTAAAACACTAGTTGTTGCAAAAAAAAAAAGAACAGAGGGAAACCTTTAGAACCGATACTGCGTCTACCTTTTCACGTTTGATCATTCAAACTGCTACTGTTACTATACATATAACTAATGAAAAAAACATGCCTGTAAATCTGATTAGCAGTAATTACAGATCATGTAAGTTTGCAGTTGGTTTGTAGTTTAAATTAAGGTAATTCATTTAAGGGATTTCACTGTAACGTTAACGTGGACTCTTGGGCAGAGGTTAGGCGATCACATATTTGTATTTTAGACAACAAACAAAGGCCCGCTTACGCTACTGAGTAACGCCAGTTTTGATATATAGACGGCGAATGTCAAAAGTTTGCTTATTTATATCTACGCCGTCAACAAGAAAGGGGTCTAACGCAGAAAACTAGGTATCTGATGAACAACAACGGTTTTCTCTTTCGATTGCTCTAGTTTCAGTCGTCTTTTAACTGCAATTGCTTTAAAAGGCCGAATTTCTATAGATCAAACAAAAATGTAATCAATTATTGTCAAATTTGCTTGGCGGGGGGGTAGGGTGGGGGAGTATGCGCAGAGTTCAAAATTTGGAGATAATCGTTTTTTCAGTGAAAAAAACTTCATACAGCATTTTGCTCAGTTCAATTCTCGCCTCTTTTATGAACTTTTCTCTTGAAATACTATCCTAGCTTGCATGTGGTGAAAGGATTATCGAACTAGCACCTTTTAATAGTTTGAAACTTGGAGAAAACCAACCAGTAATTTTTAGTCTCTGACATGATTCATTAAACGTATTTCCTATTGTCACGCTTCATATATATGGAACCCGTCAACAGGAAAAGGGTCTACTGAAGCATGACAGAGAGACTACAATTTACTCGTTGATTTTCTCCAAGTTTCGCACTATTTATAGGTGCTTGTTCGACAATCATTTCATCAGATGCAAACTAGGATAGTATTTCAAGAGAAAAGCTAATAAAAGAGGCGAAAAATTGAACTGAGCGAAATGCTGTATGAAGTTTTTTTTTTCACTGATCTCAAATATTTGACTTCTGTGCATGCCCCACTCCGGCCTAAACAGATTTGTCAACAACCCAATTCATTTTCGCTCAACCTATAAAAATTTGGCTTTCTAAAGTAACTGCAGTTAAGAAGAGACTGAAAAAGAACATTCGAAGAGAAAAACCATTGTTGTCCAACAGATGTCTAGTTTTCTTTGTTAGACCCCTTTCTTGTTAACGGCGTAGATGTATACACAGTCGATTTTTGTTCCTCGGCATTACAACAACTAGCGACAAGGACATTATGCACTCTATTAATATGTTATAGGGCTAAAGCAGAATAGGGACAACAACAGAAATGCTACCACCGTCAGTTTTGCATCGGCTCCCGGTTCCGCTACTACTGCTACCAACCCTACCTGGAACATAACAAGCGAAATTAGAAGAAAGTCTTCTTTCGTCGGAATTTTTGCAAACACACTACAAGAAAAACGAAACTTTTTACTTTGGTTTGGAGATACCCTTTTCTGGTTTTACTAATTTTACGACTTTGGGTCCAGTTTAGTCCTCCGTCTGCAATACTTGCAGATCTGCCTTTGAAGGCTGCCGTTCATAAAACCTTATAGATCCGTTCTGCAAAAGTTAACTGTTTACGAAAGTCAGGCGATTTCTCCATTTTTTTATAAGAATACAGTACAAACTTTCATACCAAATCTATACACAAACGATAATCAACGTTCAAGTTTGCTTTTTAGTTGAACTCAGAATGATGCCTTTTTTAAATGTGATAACAACATCAATCAGTTTGAATAT
Organism: Umimayanthus nakama; assembly: GCA_027574985.1. NCBI lineage: Eukaryota > Metazoa > Cnidaria > Anthozoa > Zoantharia > Parazoanthidae > Umimayanthus > Umimayanthus nakama. The sequence continues at coordinate 8,503 of JAOBRG010342514.1, read as the reverse complement.
TTGCAAGTTGACTCACTTTTAGGACGCTTGTGTTTTGGCCTCTTTCCAACTTTGTATCTTGATGCTCCGCTTCCACCTAAATTTTTAAATTGAAGAAAAACACTAATTTTTTTTAAAACCTGATATGGCTAACTTTTATAATAAATGAAAATTGTGCAGCATGGCAGTTTAAGCCTAGTTTTCATATATTTGCTCGAGATTGCCGGATAGCTGGAAGCACTGGAGCGTGGAACTGCTCACGATCGGCGCAGATCACCATATCATGCAGTTCAAAGTGTTTCCATTTAATCGCTGACAATCACTCGCATACGCTGGATTCCTGGAATCACTGAAATGTATCGCATATGATGGCCTCAAATCGCCTGGCCGGTGAAAGTGTTTCCATATGTTATCGCTGACGACCGCCCACGATTGCCTGATCGTTGGAAGCACTGAAGTGCAGGATCGCTCACGATCACCGACGATCGCCCGATCAGTGAAAAGTGTTTCCATGTAATCGCTGACAAACGCTGACAAACGCCCGATTGGTAAAAAGTGTTTCCTTGTAACTGCTGACGATCGCTGATAAACGCCCGATCGCCGATAAGTATTCCCACATAGTATTGTGTTACTTCGATCCCGGTGTTATCTTCTTTGTGTGTTCGATAACTTGCGCTTTACAGAAAAGCAAGAACTTTAGGTTATTTCAACTGGTTTTTATAAAAAAAGTTTAAATAAATGGGAAGTTACTTACCTTCTGGACGTTGGTATTTGCTGCCTTTTCTTGATTTTGATCTATATTCACCGCTTCCACCTGAATATTTGAATGGAATGCGCGCGTATCACTGACTGTCCAAATTGTGCCGTCGATGTAGTGAGGGTCACCCTTGAAACTCTCCTATCTACTCTTTTTGTAATTGCGTATTTCATTTTTATCAATTTTCCCATTTCTGACGTTGGAAAGACAAAGATGACCTGCTTCATTCCTAGGAACACGTAACTGTTGCACAAAATGTATATTTGTTGAAGGTGTTTATTGTCTTTGCCCTGTGTCTGCGTTTCCCAAAATTAAACTGACATGCTCAACCCTGTCGGGCCTTGAGGGGAAGGGGGATGCGGAAAATGCCCTATGTTAAGCCATTGATAACTATTAAGAGCAAACTTGTCGTAATTCCGAATTAAAAACGGAGCTGTCAAAAGACGGCTCACCGCAACTGGCCTCGATAACATCAGAGCCACGATGACCCCATTAGCCTTCCGACTTCTTGATTAACACTATTAAGAAATAGTCACAACCTTGCAAAAAATGTTTTTCGTTACTCTGGCTGAAAACCCAGAGTCAAGTTATGGCGTCTGTTTTTTTTTTCTTTTTTTCTTTGGCGTGCAGAGCTTGCTAGCATCCAGGCGTGACAAATTACAAACACATGCGCAGGTTGCGCTCCCACGGCCTTCTGAGAACACCACTAGCCAAAGCTCATGCTCTCTAAGGTCTTGTTCAGCTGCCATACTTGTTTACATTGCGTTTTGCTTTGGAAGTGTTTCCCAAGTAAAATTAAGGTAGACTTTGTTTGAAACGTCTGTACTATGTACAAAACTGTTTAAAAGATCAGCATTTGAAGAGAGCATGAAGAAAGATCTTTGGCTTGCTTGACAACAAAATCAATAGTGCATCAAGTGTTTGCATTGGACGATTTTTGTCGCATCCAGTGGTTGATGCAGCAAAGCTATTCCTTTACAACACTATTCGAGATCAGTTGGTTGTTTTAAGATTTTTTTGACTTTATATGGATCAACTAAATTCGGCCAGAGTGAAATCTTGTTGGAGTCTACTGTGCATCATGAAAAGCTGAATATGCCGTTGTTTTGACACGGATTGTTTACTTGCAAGCTTATGACCTTTCGCAGTTTTCAAAACTTTGTATTTGGCGTGACGTCATTCATGTTCTCTATCCAGACTTAGAAAATGGGCCTCAGCCAACCAGAGCACGCGTTTTACTAAATATATTTTGTAAAGACTTGTTAAATAACCAGTTTAAAAGACTGTTAAGAACGAAATTTTAAATGTTTTATGTTTACTTATGGAATTACAATGAATTAATTAGTTGCACGTTTGTCAATTATTCAATAGAATGATTGTTGGATGGATGGATTGGTTGGTTGGTTCACTGACTGATTTATTGATTTATTGTTTGATTGATTGATTAATCGCTTCTTTGCTTGCAGTTGCTTATTGACTGATTGATTGATATATTTGTAAAAGGGGACACATTAAAATGATCCAAAAAAAATTCTAAATCGCTAGTAGCATACCAATAGTTAACGATATGGAGAAACCTACTGTGAAGTATTTCATACTCGACTTCTTCGTATTTATCTTTCCTTCCATTATGACCGATCTTGCCACCTTTTTGTTGGATAACAATGTAAAAATCAGCAGTTAAACCGATTAACAAACTGCAATAACATAAGTTTTAGCTACTAAAAGTTGTTTCTCAACTATCCATATTATTTGCAAGTGGTGTACATCTAGTACTAAACAAGTTGGAAGCAGAGAAACTGGTCTACTCTCAGAATAGACCAGATCAAAGTTATCCCTTTGCTCAGAATAGTTATAGACTGAAAACTACTTCAACCATATTGGAAAATTGTTCCGCAAAGTTACTGATTTCAAAATCGCATGAACATTACTTAAAATGATATGCTTATGAAGTACTCCTTGAATAACATTGATATCGGGATATTCAAAGGAAGCAGTACTAGTGCGAAAGGTAATGAAATACTCTTGGGTTGAAAGCAAATGCAAATTTCAGAAAAAATGGAGTGATTCTTTTAAAAGATCTATTCCATTTTCCAAGCTTCATTACTTAATAACATTTTATTGTATAGTAGCTATTAAAGCAAAACCTGTTCAGGTAAATCTGACCAGTAGTAGAAGTATCCTTGATTTTATGGAGATTCAAAATGTGTTGATAGTTTGGATTTTAGTCACCAAGTCAAAGAACACTGACACTTCCCATTTATTTGCGAACTTGTTAATTAATTATCACTTGCATTTGTAGTCAGTAAACTACATTACCAAACAATAATGCACTGCCACAACGACATACTGGGTTGATGATTAACTCGGTTGCTTTTTCCTTACAGGGTGGACTTTTACCATACAATATATTCTTTCAGTAGGACAAAACGCAACTCACCATCAAGACTTTGATATCTGTTTCGATTTCTATGGCGTTTTCTTTCGACATCTCGCCAACTGCTTTCGCCGCCGTAATTACCATACCAACGGCTCCTTTTGACCCGAAAGTTGCGAGTATCAACAGCTTCAAAAAAAAGGAAATAAATATTGTTACGTTTGCAACTACAATGAGCGGACACGTGACAGGCTGTTGCCCTTGCTGATTGGCAAGTTGAGAAAAAAAGTGTTGAGTGGTATACTTAAAGACTTCCAAGTTACACAAACAAAAGTAGAATATTTTAGTATAAGTCAAAATGAATACACAAGCAATCGTGCAAGCACACCAGAGGACAAAAAGTAACTAATTAAAACTTGTATCGACTGACTATTTCTACACGCGTATGTTTAAAAGTTAATTACGTGTGACTAGCATTAAATTAGCTATTCCTTGTTCATAAGGAATTTAACTTTCCAGTTGCACGCTTAGTTGCACGCTTAGTCAATTAAATGTAAGCGAGACTTGTACTAGAATTGAAAGCTGAGTATCTTGGCCTGACAAAATTTGAAACATACACGTCACTAAATGCCTTGAGGCTTTTTCGCTTGTGGTCCGAACTAACTGAAGTTTTAACAAGACGCTAAGAAACTACCTGGGGCAGAAAACGTTGTTTGAAAGGATGAAAAGTTTTCTTTAATACATATACAAATACCTCAATTTTCAAAAGAGATGTTCTTTTATCCTTATTTTAGAAAATCTGCATCCACACGTACCGTTTTCGAATCGTATTGTGGAAGAACGAACCTTCAACCTAGGCATGATATCATCGTATTTGAAATCTTCCCTTTTCTCACGTCCACCCTCCATTTTCAAAAATCCACCCTAGCGTCCTACTTGAAATCTTTCCGTTTTCATTGCCGGAAACCGCTGGTTAAATATGGACGATAGCCGTATTAGAAGAAAAAAAAAATCTGTTTTTGAAAATACCCGGCAATGTGTGGACGAGGTTTTAACTCAGTGACATTACGTCTGGCTTTTTACGGCATCTGTAAAAGCTTTGGTAAACCGACGCAATTTTAATTAATTAAATTACTACTAACTTCCGTAAATATGGATTGGCTTCATTCGAACGGGGCTCACTTTTAATTTCAGCATACGAAATTTCTTTTACTACTTTAATGTTCAACATTTAACAAGAAAAAATAATTTCAAAAAGATTTTTTTTCAATGAAGAGGTAAGCTGCTCGCTCTTAGAGTTTCCAAGCTGTCTTATTTGCAGCAACAAATGCTGACTTTGTCCGTGTTTTAAGCCTCCCCCAATCCTTTACATCTCTTTCTTTTTCAACCTGTGCCAGGTTAAACAAATTAATCCAGCACTGAGGTCTTGTACTCGCACATAACAATTATATGAGAGTGGAACTTGAAAACGGAGATCAAGAACCACAGGTTCTTTTGGCGTGTTACACTTGCCACATCAGGCGAACTCCAAGTACAACTGCTAAAGTCTGTTGAAGTAGTTGTAAAGTAATTAGCTGCATAGAACAAAACAAAAAAACTTCCTCATTTTCATTGTTGCGTTGACTCGAGTGGCATATAAGCCCGCGATGCTTTCTTTTCCACCTTGCTGTTGGCGTATGTTTGCATTCTATATCCCCTGATTTGAAACTTGTAACTATTTGGAACGTCACTCACCATCTTTTGCAGCTTCTCGTGGCAATTATCCTTATCTTCTCAAGCAAGGAAATCGACCTTTTTTACCTGGGCCAGTGACTAGCCATGACACTTTAATTACATTCTGGAAAGGTTCAATATTTCTCAAATTCAGCAATCCACGTAAAACGCCTAAAAATGTCCCAGGCTATGAAACACAATTTAGCAAAAGAAAAGCAGAACAATGTTGACGCGGTACGATAACAGTACAGTAGTAGGAGTCGCAATGGCCACTGCTGTGCGATTTTTTTTAATAAAGCGCAACATGATCTCTACAAGAGACCTGAACAAATGTTTTTATTTTGTTAGACTAGCTAAATGAACAATTCATTTTTAAGCGTTGTTGAGTAAATTAGATTAACTATGATATTTGATTGTTCCTAATGATACAAGCTACTTCTATAACATACTACAAACTACAAACAACTGCTTGTTGTTCCATTTTGCTCAATTTCACAGCGAGTGCTTGAAACAACGAATTAACTTGGTGGAGTTACTTTAACACTTAACGAAAGTGTAGGCCATAGGTAACAGCTCACCTCCAAGGTTATCTTCTCCTTTCAACTCTTGACTGTGAGATGAATAGAGGAAACTGACTGCTAAGATAGCTGCGCAAATTATAAGTTTTCCCATCATCAACAAAGTTTAATAAAAAGGTATCTGAAAGATTTTGCTTTGCACTTATATACCATTTCCAAGACAAAGGAACAAAAGATAAAACTAAGAAAAAAACGATTTATCTTCCCTTCGAGCTTCAATGGCGATAAATATCATTTATACAAGAATAGCACTAGTTTAGGAATAGGAAACAAAACAGACAATGTGACTGTTGGTTAAACTCGGCGGGGCTGATTACTGGCGTCTATTTTACGTCATCAACGTTCTGTGTTTTCCATTTCAGTATCTGAGTAACAAGGCACAACCAACGCACTTTCTAAAGGAACCAGAATTTTCTATGCCACGTATAGAGCAAAACGGTAGGGTTTTAATCTGATTTACACTGTCGTTCTATTAAGGCAAGAAGTTATTAAACTGATTAGTTTGAATGTCAGTTTTAGGAGAGAGTTTTTGCTCAAATATAAATACTATAAAATGCCGATTTCCAACAAAGTCGTCAAACACTGAAGCTCAATACATCTTGGGAGAACACTTCGCATTTGACTTCATAATCCAAAGAAAAATTTAAAAGGAGGAAATCCACTTTACACACGTTTATTTACTTTACAAGTGACTCACAAACAACACCTTTTTCGACAAGTAAGCTTTAGTAATTAGTTATCAATAATAAAGTCATAAGTGGTCAAATCCGATGGACGGAGGTGAGCTGAAGATAAACTAGTTGGGTAGCAAAATATTTCGGCCAGTTCTACATTAGACGGCTTTCAAACTGTGTCTTTACTAAGAAAAGCCTCGAAACCAAGGTTGGTTCCAAAGTTCGGAAGAAAAATTCACCTAATCTTAAAAAGGGTCGTTCCGAAGCGTTTTGAAAGTAAACATCATGGAGATTTCATCTAAATGCTGCCCTTTTTCAGTAAAACGTTTTTTCTTCTTCAAGTTGGCCACCGGTATCACGTAATAACACACTGGGTTTTTTTTATAAATATAGGAACTGATACTCCTAAACTGATGGTGGGCCCTAGGGATGGCACTTTAGGACCTCAGCTGAAGACTGAAGTTCTAAAACTTATGTGTGTAAAATGGCAATGTTCGCCACTGGCGGAAAAAAAGCGCTGGCAATGCATTTTTATTAGCAATTCGGGCTAATGTTCTGTTGGGTTTATGCAAACAGTCAACGGTGACTTTTCTCGAATTGCCATTATTGTATTTATACTTGGTTTAGAATATCTTAAGTTAACGATAAAAATGGTTTGGTGTAACACAAGGAGTAGTAAAATGCACGCCGGTACTCTGCCGATCTTTACAAATCAGCTTAAGACAGTTTGTCTTTACAAGATAAAAATAGAAGTATAAAACTATTTCCCTATGAAGATAACACTTCGGTTTGGTAACAATCCTTATTGTGATCTAAAAAAGAAACAATACACCACACTTCGTCCTGGTGGGTGTTTTTATTTTAGTTATGAAGGTTTTGTTTTCCAAACTGTTTGTTTCCTTTTTGTTTTTCTCCGTCTCTGGCTCAACGAAAGGGTTGACAATATATTCGCTTTACTAAATTCCCTCTAAAACATTCAGTCTACATTAGACCAAACTTTCTCGTTCTTCGCTTTGCTTTAGTCAGGTCGCTATATAGTTTAAGATATTGTTTCAAAAGCAAACACGAGGGAAGTATGAAGGCGTGGATGAATCTTTGCTTCAGGCTATGGCGGCATGCGGGGATGCAAATAGACTATTTAGCCATCATGATTACCAAACACTTGCTTAGCACAGCTTTATTTATGGAAAAAGCTATTTTCAAACAAAATTAAAAAGCAATTGTATTTTTTTAAAGAAAAAATTTTTTTAGCGGGGATAAAGCCTCTGAAATTTGTTAATACTTTTACAACTCAGCTTTAAATGCTTAAAAACTGTTTCTGACATTGTGTGAAAGAAATTTGTGTTTGTATATAATTCAAAACTACTACTAACATCTAAGTCAAGTACATATTGGTGTTAAAAAGCGTTATTTTTTTTAAAAACAAAGATTTAAAACTACGCTACTCCCTCAATTTATTTAAGCGTGGTTCTCGGCTCTGTATTTTCAAAACTCAACTTCCTTTCGTATAGTCTTGATGTATGGTTTAGCATGTTTTTCACTTTGGCATTTTTTATGTTACGAAAAAGTTTCTCATAGTTCAGTTTGTTATTATGTTATTTACATGTACTCGGAAAAACAGGCAAAGCCTAATAATGTTGTAAAAATTACAGCTCTTTGTTGCTGTTTCAGTTGTATAGCCAAGCTGAGGTCATAAAGTCAGTTTATAACATGCAAGTAAATTAAACAAGTTTTGTATTATTGTTGCTCTTCTTAAATTTAAAATATTTTAGATATCACTTTTTTATTTGCATTGGAATGGAAACCAACAGGTTGGAAAGATCAATATCCGTATCAAACGAACGTATCGAATTCTTTTGTAAAACAACTTTGGCACCAAAATTAACTTATCAGTATTAATACGGCTAGGTTTTTAAATTATCAACCGGAGCTAAAGCAACAGGAAGTACGTATACCATACCCAGGAATACTTTCAATAGCTGTATACTTTACATAAAAAGAAGTTGGTTCACAAGACAACTCGTGCGATATTAAGACCTAAGTAAGACACAACAATCAGTGTTTTTAGCAGTTACAGGTTTATGGTTGTGTATTGAAGGTATTGTCTTAGCTATTTAAACGGATTCAGCAGAACTCTTCAGTAAACATTGCATCTCTGTCGGTTCGGGGAATACAATATTATGTGACACCACAATATGTCAAAAATGGGTACAAATCCGACTTCATAATTCAATTTCAATATAACGCCGTCTGTACATGAAATTGGAAAACCTTATTGAGTTCATATAAAGTATTCATTTATCAATCCATAATTGTTTTTGATACTGATTATTTTATACTAGTCCTGAAAATAACCGTAGTCACAACACTCATGCACAACTAGAAGACGGAGGAGGGGGGGGGGGGGGGGATACATTGTTGTTAT
>JAOBRG010342503.1:0-14337 GCA_027574985.1 Umimayanthus nakama | reverse complement strand
TAAACATGTACCAATTCGTCGTTTGAACAGTGACAAAAGTGTCAAAAACGGAAAGATGAAATACTATTAAAGAGCAACTTTCGGAAATATTTGACCACACTACTAGTCACCTGCTTCCTTGAGCGCTGCTTCCACGGCCTCCTCGACGTCTGCATTGTTGAAGCTACTGGGTATAGGGGGAGGGGGCTGAACCATGTGGATCTTGTTCCCAGGCACTCCTGCGGCTAGCATGCCCTGCACCATCGTGAACGCCTCCAAACTCGCACCGTAAACAAGGGCGTTACCTGTGATGAGTCAAAAATACTGGATCAACCAGAATACCTTGCAGGGTCGTGTACAGGGATTTGCCTCGCGAGTCGTTAAGCGAGAGTGAACATACGTTTAAAGGCCTTCGATAACAGCCGAGTATCTCCAATATTAATTTAAGTGCTTGCACAAAAGTTCAAGCTCAAGCGCTTTGAAACCGTGCCTAGCCACTCTCACAGCTTATCTCAGGGCTCTAAAGACATAGTTTCTTTCCAACCTCGGAGGTCTGGGACGAGCGATAGCTTTAGTGAGATACGCGGTTACAATAAGCTTGTTTTCAATGATATCGGGTCAGTATGAAGTAGAATTAAATTTGACTGAACGATACTGAGACCGTTTACTGTATGTTCAAACTTTGTGTGTTTGAAGCTCTGTGATATTTCCGAATAAATATTGGAGAATCAAATCTTAAAATGTACATCTCACTCACGATTGACAACTCGCAACAGAACTCCTTGGGGTCGATCCACACCTTTTTACACTAGCATTTCATTAGATTTAAAAATTACATTAGAACTAGATTAGTCAACTATTTATATTGTTTAAGTTTAACAATGAGAATTTGTAGACTGCATTATTACCTTGTCTTGAATTAACAGTAACATAAGGGAGACCTAGGACCACGTAAAACTAAACTTCAAATGGATCAATTGGAATGCATCACAAGTTTGTACGAAACTTCATATTTTCAAAACCTTCACGGAACATATCTTAGCGAATGTATTTCAGTCTCAGCAAGCGTCACTACCAAAAATGGCTAAAATCTTACCGTTACTATTGAGGAAATGCTGTCGAATCCACGTGAGCACAGTGTCACACTCGCTGTCTGAGTTCACAGTGAACACGTTGGCGGGCAGAGGACCCTTGTAGACGGCAGTCTTGGGGCGATCCACCTCACTGGTGGTCACGAGGGTGCTAATATCCGCCCCAGTGGGGACGGGTACGGCAAACTGTTGTCCAGTACACAACACGAGGTAGTCATACGGGACACTGTGGCCACCCGACACACGCACAGCCTTATTGGTCCTGTGAAGAGGACGCAACATGCCCAGTTCTTGAGCGCTTCCTTATTCACTGACAACCTTTGGGGTTGACTACAAGTGCCATGTCTTAACTTTTGAACAGGTGGTGTTGACTATACGAGGTTAAAGCAGTACACGTACAAAACAGAAGGACAGCCACGAGATATGACCCGACAAAAATATTGTGAATAAGGTTCGCAAACTACAAACTGGCATTGTAGTTAATAAGTCCAAAATGTACCTTTCGCCAAGGACATTACTGGCGGTATTAAATTCAACATCAACTTCACCACCATCGTCCCCGTGCTTGGTATTTTTTATCACCATCAATATCACTCTCATCATCACTGATCAGTGTCATTTTCATTGATTCTTGTTTGTATCGATAATATTCGGAATAAGGGTTTAACTTCAGAACAAACATTCCATCGAAAAATAATTCACCATCTCACGGCCTATTATACTGACCTGTCAATGGCAATCATTTTGCCCTCCACCACATTCACCCACGTGTGTAGCGACATGAACACGTAGTCATCTTCATCGTAACACAGACTGAAACAACAAACGACAAAAACGTTATCCGACACCAAAGATGGCTTGTTAAAACATCGAAGGAACACCCTTATGCACGTGTTTTGCTTTCCGTTGGTTTGGAAGTAAATTTAATGCCCTCTTTTCAACATGCTACCAATCTTCTCAAAAGGTGAGTGCGTCCTTGATTTTTGCCTCAAAGCTCAGTCAAAATGTGAGTGCATCCTTGATTTTTGCCTTGAAGCTCTGTATTCGTGAGTAAAATGCTCATTCGACCCGGCTTAATGCACGTGCTTTGCTTTCTGGTCCTTTGATGTGGTTTAAAAGCTACTTTGAAGCGAATCTTCTACTTATTGTAAAATACCTTGCACTAGTAAGTGTAACACAGCAAGTTGTAGCAAAACAAAATACCTCGTGAACAAGGTCTTTTTAAAATCGACCTTGGTGCCATAATCAGTAACATTCTTCACTGATATCAAATGGTGCTCGAATTTGCAACATCCTACCTCGATGGCAGAAACCGTACCTTAATCGATAACATCCTACTTTGTCAGAAGATTGTACATTCTTTAAACAGTAACATCCCACATGGACGGCAGAAAGCGTTGGCAGATACTGTACATTCTTTAAGCAGTAACATCCTACCTGGAGGGCAGAAACTGTGTCCGTACAGGATCCGGTGGAAGCTGGCCGGGAAACCCGTGGGGGGAGATGAGCGTCAATTGGTTAAACCGCAAGTGCGGGCTGAAAATAAACATAAAATGTCGTTGAAATGTACAGAAACAACAGAACCATTCTCACAAAAATATTTTAAAAAACAACAACTGGTCACTAGCAGAGTTCAAAAAGGTGTGTGATGCTGTAATGAGGTCTTGCGCAAATAAACCCTAGAACATTTTAGGGCTTCACTCACCAAAATACAAATGTTTCCAAGAAAGAAATTCCAACATCTGATGCCCCAACTACCACAATGCGGGCATTAATGGTGACCTTCAGTGGAAATCAACGACAATCAATATAACACTGTGAGTTACAATTATAAAATAATATCAATAATTACTATTAAATGTATTACAAGCTTCACTATTGTTTCTTGAAACGGTACATATACATAATCTAAAAACTGATAACTGTGATCTTCTACTAAGTACGAAAATGAAATCATTACAAGCCATACCACCTGTCTACCTACCAGTACCTGTCGGTGCGTCTTCCTGTGTGACTGTCTGTCTGTCCATCTGACTGTCTGTCTTCATGTATATCTTTCTATCTGTCTAGCTACTTATTTACAATAAGAAAGTCTATACCATTATTCTGTTTTAAAAACAAATTGCTGAAGTTTATTACTTTTTGTTAAAAACAGGGACAAGTTCCAGATTTGTTCTGTTCTAAACTCGTTGGTAAATGGTTTCATAACTATTCATATCACACTCTAGGCTTGCCCATACCCTGGGTACCAGAGGCAACTCGATTGCAAAATTCGGCGAAATGAGCATGAAGTCCAAAGTGACAACTTGCTTCGACCCCCACGCTCATTTCGCCAGCCTTTGCCAGTCGGATTTAACAAGCAGGTTACCTCTGCTACCCAGGATAGCTTGACGAAATCTACACGGTAAAATCATTTAGAAACTAAGATGTTTGCTTCTCTATCGCGGGCCTAACACTGAATCATACTACCTTGGGCTCCAGCGTTAGCTTTCTGTTCAAATGGCAAAGCGAGAACGGATCCTGTGTAAAAATAGCGTTGCGAAACATTTGTTTAGTTGCTGAGAAAATTGCGCATTGAATAACAGTATCAAAACAGTACAATGTCTGCAAAATCAAAAGGAAAAGAATCAGAACAGAAGAAACAACTGCTGACGTTCACTTATTAACTCTACCTTTTTCTGCAGCACACGCTCTGAAGGCTCGTTGCCTTTGAGTTGATCGATGGGGTAAGTGATCTGCCGACGAGCTCTGGAAAGTAGCAACAACGAATCGCCTTTAACAACATGTCCAAGAACAGAATTGTGGATGCGAAACTGCCACATTGTATGTTTACTATAACCGGATGTGTAGACAGTTGTTTATAGCAAAGAATTTTAATATGGACAATCTGTAAGAATGAGAAGCTGGGAGAACACTCTCGCGCTCTGTCAACTTCTCGTAAGCATTGGCCACTTCATAAATAGATACTAACACGGCCACAGGAACAGACTACTTTCATGCTATGAGTCTTTAGCAGAGGCATGTATTTGGTTACACTCGTGAACACTCACTTGATGGGCACCAGGTCATTCAGTGCTGTAACTGTTGTATGAGGCTTCTCGCCCTGTAGAGATGACAAGTTTCACAGTGTGAGAAGCACGTGGGGTCCGCGCACGCTATTGGCTTGTGGAGTGGGGAATGGAATCAAAGCGGAAGAGTTTACAATCAACTAACGCATGAGAAGCACGTGGGGCCCGTCCGTGCCACTGGCTGGGTTAGTGGGGGATTGTAACGAGGTGGAAGAGGTTACAGTCAACGGAAGCATGAGGAGTTCGTGGGGCCCACGCATGTTATTGGCTTGTGGAATGGGGAATGGAATCAAAGTGGAAGAGTTTACAACCAACGGAAGCATGATAGGTACGTGGGGCCCGCGCATCTGTCTTTGTCCCGGTGGGGAGAGGAGGACGGAAGCGAAAGAGTATTACAGTACCAGTATTTGACATATCTTTATAAGGCTCCTTCGAACACGCCAAAAATGAAATTTATACACGAAAAGGGAGCGGACAGATTCAGCGTGGTTCTTAATTTTTATGTATGAATGCCGTAATAATTATTCTTGGTTTGCATGTGACGTCATAGCCGCCATGTTGGTGTACATTAACAATAAAGCTGTAACTACATTCTTTTGTTGTGTACACAAGAATGGCCGCCGTACCCTTTGTCAATTGAATCCCTGGAGATTGAGTGTAAACCAAGAATTACATGCAATCAGTGCAACTTTCAGCTCTTTTATTAGCGGTACCATGTAGTTGATGTAGTATTTTGGTCTTTAGTTTATATATACTCGACTTTGTATAAAAATATAGTGGTAACGTTTTAGCAGGGCACCCATTAATAGCAGTTTCTGCCAGAGTTTTTAATACCCTGGCTTAACTAAAGGTTCATTATCACCGATACGTCTGATATACCTTCAAAACGGCATACTCCGGGTAGACTGGGTAGTACAGACAAGACTTCCGGGAGAGTCGAAGAACTTCCTGTTTCAAAGAGAAGTCCAAAAGCATTGACACGGCTTCCAACATGCCAAAGTTTATAACACAAACAAACAGGCTCAGGTTTTTCAGTAGACAAGTAGTACGGAGGGAGGGAGGGAGGAAAGGGGCAACGTTAAGACTTGGCCGCTCATCACATATAAACATATATAATAGTTTACTTGACCTGACTTTTCAATCTGCACAGATTAGTACCCCAGAGGCAAAATACTAACTTTTCCCACAATCACTCAGTCTGCTCCGACGAAGAGCTAACGCTCGAAACACCTGCTAAACATCAAACATTATGGGCAAAAAAGTACCCTTTCAAACCTTTTTAAAAACGCACATTCAGCTTACTCGCTAATGCAAAAAAAGCAAACATCTTTTTAAAAAAATCTAACTTCATAGTGATGTACTACCCAAAACCAGTTCTTAAGTGGTCCTGATGCTCAACTGGTAGACAGGGTTCTTGCACTTTTTCAGGAACCCAATTCAAGGACTTCCAAGGACTTTCTAGGTCGTTTTCAAGGACCTTGGCATTCAAATTCAAGGACCTTTTGCATTCGATAGGAGCTAATAGAAACAACAAAACATTGCTCTTTATTGTTACAAAGCAATTCAACAGTAACTGCTGGAAACACAACTGTGTCTGTAAGAAACACATTATATTTTACAACATGTATTCCTGATATTTCCGGTTGGATCAACAAGAAAATAATTGAAACAATTTGTTTTCGCGATTTGCGATAGAAACTTTCAACACCGAAAACAAAAAAACCGACTTTACCTCACTTGCACTTTTTTTTAAGGACTTTTCAGTAATTTTCAAGGACCTGAGTCTAAATTCAAGGGTTTTCAAGTCCTTGAAAACAAAAAATTAAATTCAAGGACTTTCAAGGACCGCGGGAACCCTGGGTAGAGCAACGGAGATCTGTTCCGGAGGTTGTGGGGGTTCGAACCGAACCAGTGTCAGAAATTGTTTTTTCTTTCTCTACGTAGGCCAATTTCCTTTCCTGGGCTATCGCTCTGAATGAACTATTTGGATTATAACAATACACAACCAAACAAACACGAAAGAACTACTTTTAAGAGACAATAGAGCTACCTCCTAACTGCTACAACCGGTCTAACTGGAAAATATGGCGAAGGGTGTTAAAACGAAACTAGTTGTGAAACTCGCCAAGTTTGTTCGTCGGCCTTAGAGCCGTGCACAAGGATATTGAAACAAACCAATCTGTATGGTCACGGTTTGTTCAACATAAAACAAGCAGCTTTCTTCAATCCCTTTGATATTTGTTGAGCTTCCTAACCAGCCAGTTCATGCGTTTCAACAATAGGCGAGACAACTGACAAGTTGCTGAGAATATTGCACAGTGTGGCAATTGGGCTCACACGTAAAACAAACCAATCTGTACGGTCACGGTTTGTTCAACAGAAAATAAGGCAGCTTTACTCACTCCCTTTAGATATTGTTGAATTTCCCCACCGGCCTGTTGCATCGTTATGATTTGGCTAAGGCCTCGTCTGCAAGTATCTACACACTTGTGAAAGCGCAGCTTTTTCGCTGATTTACTTCTGTCCACACGTATCCGCTGGCGAATATGGAATGCAAATCCGCAAGTTTTTTATCTTTTCTCCAGAGTGGAAGCTTACGAATATGCTCAGTGAACCCGGATTAGTCATTGGTGTGGACGGATCAGATCTGCATATTTCTTAGGTCGACAACGAATCGGTGCAGCTGAGGCGTGATTCGAAAGTGGTATATTGACTTGTTTTTGCATAATCTGTTAGCAAAATGTTTACAGAGGATACTAAAGTGAAAATAGTGTGAACGGGGCCTAAATAAGGATAAGGGCGCCCAAGTACCTTCAGGAAGTGTTTCGAGTACTGCTGGAACACGGGGTTGAGGCAGACGTGGTGCAGATGGGCGTGTTCCTCCCGCTGGTGGTGGTTGTAGTAAACGAAGTCCTCGATGTTGTAATGAGAGCGAATATACTCGATGTCCTGAGGATAAATCAAAACGAACTAGTTAACAATTATGATTGCGTTGATGGCATTCGGGGACCGATTGCTAGAAGACTCCTTTATCTAGAAACACACCCAGGCTGTGAGTGTTAAAACGAAGTACACCCAATAATGTAAACCAGAAATAACAGCCCAAAACAATCTTCAAAGTTTAAGTAAATCCAATCGCGGCATAAAAATTTGTAAACTTTATTTTTAATTTTATTTTTAAAAAAACCCTTAGTTAGAGTAACTTAACTTTGAACAACCGGGCTCTGATTGGTTCTTCCAATCTTGGCTATCACTAAGCAGACCATATACTGTGTTTCCTTATATGGCAACTGATTGCGCTGAAAAATCTTAACGGGGAGCAAAATTTCAAGGTGTTTGAGCATTCAGGGCTCAATTACTTTCAACAAAACCTTTTTCAAATATTCCATTCGCGCTTGCTGAATACGAGTTTTTTTTGTTATGAGCTCGTAGCTACGCGCCTCGTTCACTATTTACCAAAACACATTCAAGGAGCACTCATGGAATTATTTTTAAGTATTTTTATATCTTTCCGTTGTGGTAACAGAAAGATACAAAAATAAGCTGGCGCTTAAAATGTTACTTGGTATTAAAAAAAACAAATGTTCAGTTTCTGGTACTACAAGCACATTTTCAAGTGGACTAGTAGTACAAAAGTTCTACTCAAAATTATTTCAAAATACTTTTAGTGTGTAATATATAATAATAATAGTAATAATAATGATAATAATAATAATAATAGTAATAATAATAACAAAAATAATAATCAAAATAATAATAATAATTATTATTATTATTATTACTACTACTACTATTATTATTATTATTATTTTTAGAATCGATCAACAAATACCTCTTCCCTGCGAAGGACTGCAACTCCAACCACCTGCTTCATACATTCAGCTACAAACACCTGAATTTCAGTGCCATCCTGAGAGCAAGAATCAAGCAAAACGGACATCGACAAAAGCCTCGAGTCATTCACCAGGTCATTCAAACTCAAACTAACTATGTTAAAACCGGGGCTTTCACATAAAACTGAGCAGAAAATTTTACCGACAATAAAAAGAAACTTTCACCGTTTTTATTCTTGTTTTAAATAACAAGGTACTTTTTGGATTCAACCTTGTCCAATGTTATAAGGTTTCTGTCTCGACTTAAATATTTCGTCACAATGAACTCGGTTGGGTCCAATAAGTTTATATTACACTAGTGTTGCACACAAATTCCGAAACGTAAAAATAAATTAGCAGAAGAAACAGTATGCATTAAAAAATAATTAATCATTTTCAACGAATTTGATGCAGTACTTACCGGATCTCTTCTTGCACAGCCATATTGTTTAACATCTCTACAAAATTAATGTAAAAAAACCGAATTATATTTGGCAAGCTTTCTTTGAAATTTTAAAGTCAGCAATCACTAGCATCAGAGGATCTCGACAGCCTTTTTATAGAAATGAAGTTATAGAGGATTTTAAAGTGAATTGTACAGTAGCCGACTTGCTTTAGCGGACTTTCGTCGTTTTGAGGGCTACACATTTTCTATTGGCTGGCTAAGGACCTAGACTTTCTTAAGAAATTTTAAAAGTATCGAGTTTTGAGAATTAGTAGGATTTCCATAAACGTTAGCTTTCGGAGGATTCAGAGGTCAACCAACGTTTTGAACATTTAGCGTTTTGACTTTTTTGATTTTTTGACAAAGGATTACAACGTTTTATCTTAGTTTTCTTGTTCTTACAACTATCATTTTTTAAGCAGTATTTATTATAATAAAGAATTGTTCCCTGGTATACAAAATAAAGTTCGAATAATTTCTTCTTATTAAATTTGGCAAGTGAGCACGAGCTGTTTGTACAAAAGCAACTCTTAGTTTGACATAACTGGATTCATGACAGTTTGTAGATTAAATTTTTCTTAGGTGTGTTTCCTGTCAATTTTAGCAAAATCCTCGCTTTTACAGGGTCGAAGTAAAGAGCCTACAATTGATAAAAAGTAGGACAACTGAACCCTTCTATTTTGTAGGCAAATAACGAACAAATTAGCCTACAAATTTCGAACAAGAATTTATAAACAAAGGTGACTTTTGTCTGATTGGCTGAGACAACTCGCTGTCATGACGTCAAGAAACGCGCACGAGGAGTATAAATAAACAAATGGCGGACGCCAAATTTTAAGAAAGTGAACCTTTCTCGTCCTTTTTGATCAAAAGTTTATGTGGAAACACTCCTGTCTTCAGTCCAAAGCAAAAGAGAAAATTGTAGGCTAAACACACCCTATGTCATTTTGATACTGCTGGGGTTAACTTATCTTCTGTTAAACCGTCGCATGATTAATTATACGCCTAGGGCTGACTAGGAGTCAGAGGGAGTTCAAACTTTCCTCCCGTTACAGTCAAACTAGCACCGCATCATTCTGAGTCAGATTCACTTTGTACATACGCCATTATATTTTGAGAACCCTTCAACTTCTTAACAACGTTCTGTATTCCGTCGGTGTCCGCTGCGGTGCATGGACGGACTTGAAAAGACCTGTAAACATGTAAATTGGAAAGGTTATTTAAAAACATGCTCAGGCTGGAAGGGGGTAACTAAACAAGGCATTCATGTAGGCCGCTAATCTCAAGGAGTCATAAGTTTACAGGAAGACATACTAACAGAGGCTTGATAAGCGGGCTGAGGAACATCCTGAAAAACAAGCGGCCCGTCAGAAATGGAAAGAGAAGAGTGTATACAACAAAAACTCGCTACTAAGAACCTGAAAGTTAAAAATCTGTTAGCCTAAAATTTGAAGTTTATACCCCAATAAACAAGAACCTATTTAGCCCAAATATTGAAAACAGGTTCTTGTTTTCTAAAATCACGTTAGTACATAACTACAACTGCAGTGCAAGGACCCTGAGAGATTGATAGTTTTATTAAAAAAAAGTGTAAACTTTTATGTAAATGGGGTGGAAAATATAAAATAGGCCAATAACATCTTATTTTACAGCTGTGTTTTATTTGCTTTTCTCCAGAACTATTACATTATAGAATTTATTTTAAGATTCTAAGTAGCCTTAATTTGGATCATAGCGACACGGTACCGTGGTTGATAAGGATTTACAACATTTTGAGAGTTTTTGAAGATAATTAGGGACGAAAAGTGAAGGGAACGATTTGTTATTTTTGAAGGAATTCTTAGTTTTATGGATTTATATTAGGTAAGTCTAAAAATAATATTTGTAGCCACATGGAAAGTTTTCGTTTAAAAAGTGTATCATCTTCTTCATCATCATCATCACAATCATCATCACCAGCTAAGCACACTCCTTTTGAAATTTGTTCAGGATCACGACCAACTAGATCTAGCAAATACGTTTAAACTAAATAAACTAAGCCTAAGAGGACTGTCTCATTTCTTAGGTCGCTACCCATGTGTCAGGTCTGGCCGTCCGAAAAGAACTGGTTCTGGCCAGTTTAGATGGAAAGGTCCAAGGAGCGCGCGTACATTTCTAAATTCCCGCGCTTTGGCCGACCAGGGCGGGCGAATTAATTTTTTATGCTTACTTCACGATGGCGGACTGTCACGGCTCATTTATTATTCGTAAATTCATACCATAGGGCTATTGATGGTTGTTCATGGTTATCTATGATTAGGGTTGGGTCAAGGTTACTTTTGTAAGAACTTTAGACACACACACAAACAAAAAATGTGAATTGCTGGCAGCGAACGATGAGTTAGTGTAGTCGTAACGTTCGAGACTCGTCATGCCCACCTCTCTTCGGCAATCTGAACTTCTATTTTTTTCTTAAAATTTTTCTAAGTACGAGTTTCAGTTCCAAGTTTATTTTATGCCATTTAACATTTCAAACAATGAATACATTACAAAATCACTGTAGTAATATAAACGGCAAGAAAGCCCATTGGAAACTACAAGAGCTTATTCAACTGTGGGCTTTTTGAACTATGTTTTAGCATTTTAAGTAGTGTCATGACACACCTAAGACTTTGTTATAGTTATGTAAAAAAGTTTGAGAACAGTTTGAGCAATGTTACAGTAAAGTAAGCGTCCGCCATCTTGAAGTGGGCGTACAAAAAAAATTCGCCCGGGGAGGGAGAACTGATTGGCTCTGATCCACGAGCAGGGACACCTGGCCATAACCAGTTCTGAGAACTCGTGCGTTCTATCTACGAACTAACTAATCGGACCGGACAGTCCGGACAAATGGAAAACAACGTTAGTAAACACGTTGTGAGTTCACTTACCCTACGAGTCCCCATCTGTGGTACACGTACAGCTCTTGAGACAAAGTGCTGTATTTTCTGGGAGTAGCTCTCTAAAACACAGCAATAGAAACGTCATTTTTATGCATTTTTTTTATCTACGTAATAGAGTCAACGTACGTGAGTGTGAGATTGGCGCAGTTGGTAAGATCTCTGACTACCAACACGAAGGTCCCGGGTTCAATCCCCGGCCTGGTCAGGGCTTGAACTTTGGGCGATCTTCTTTCGCCACACCGTCCGTGGACAGGGACGTCAGCTGTTGATCTAGTCTCTTAATGCTCCGTATCGGGGGACTTAAAAAAACCCATGCACACTTATATATGTCGATAGGAGTAGGCTAATGCCGGTGCTGTGGACTGTAGTCGAGCGCTTTTAACATGAGGGAATGAGGGCGACCTATCGCCATGTTATCGACTAAAAATAAAAAAATGTACCTATTGTTTATTTGTTAGCAGCAATCAGAAGATCTTCGTTTCAAATCTGAAAATTGTCTAGATGACAAGGTTAAAATCCTGTACCGAAACTTTGATTTTCTGCTACAATCGGTCGGCGAAAAACACAACTAAAACTCTCTTACTTGTACTAAAAACATTTTAGACGGCAGGTACACTGTAGTTTGCTAGTTCAAACAATATTGTGTTGTGGTTACTTAGACTTTCGTAAGTTGTTATTCGGAGCGCTTTGAAGCAAATAAATAATTTTGGAATGCGGGATAACCGCTGACTTGCCGCTGTCTTCAACATTCTCAAGTACATCTAAGATCTTTTGGCCAAAATTGATCTTCTCAATACAGATGACGTTAGAACCGTTACAAAAAAGGTTATAGACTTATTAACGTTCTAGATTTCAACAGCTCTCGATGAAGAAAATGAGAAAGTAAATTAGTTCTAGCTTGCATTTGAAACATCTTTTGTACACACCTTACTTTGGTATTGGGAAAGAATATTATGTTACTACTTTGCGTTTCATGGATTGTAATGTGAGCGTTCGGAAGGAAACTTATGACTATGGGATCATGAAGACCAACCGATTAGCCGCCATCTTCAACATGCTCAAAATCGTCTTGATGCCCTCCCAAATACTGGCCACAATCATGAACTGTGAGTAAACTTCTCATGTCACTCTTTTCCATTTACTGTATCGTGTCCCCTTTCATTGACCATAAACATGAATCTTCTTAAATAAAACATTCTGAGATCAGATTTGATTTGATTATCATGGTGAAAAAGAGATAGCCCTTGATATGTGGGTCACGAACTTCCACAACGACCCACTTACGAGTCAAATCAGAACAGAAGCACGCGATTGGTGGAGTTTATTTGTTCGTATGTTCCACGGTGTAAGGTCGGCGACAGTCAACCTGCGTAGCTGGCTATGTTGAGGAAAAGTATAAAACTGGAACTTTCCATCACAATACAGCCAGCTTATGCAGGCTGGCGACAGTCAATGATGAGCCTTTAAGGTCAAGAGCTAGTCTTTAAACTCAACGCGCGAAGCAACAGGTCTCATTTCAGTTCAGTCTTCAAAATGTTTTTTATACATGACCTCGCACTCGGCTAATAAGAGGTATGTATCTCTCTCCTAAGGTAAGATTCAATAGGGTTTTAAGGTTTCTCAACTGTTTTAAAACTGCACATAAATATCAGCTCGATTATTCTAGTTTCCGTTTTCTTTTATCGACAACGTTTGAGCAAAGCAAAATCAAAACCAAAGATCAGCTCAACTCACTGTAAATGCCTGGAGCAAGGGGAATTCTGGAACCATGTGTGGCATTGTCAGTACGCAGTAGTCTTTATCCTATTGGGAAAGAAAAGCAACATTGGTTTGAAAATGGTCTTGAGAATCAAACAAACATTCTTCTTTCACGTATAGAGACTTCATCTATCTCTTATCAAATAAGAAAGACGAGGTATCGAACTTAATGTCAGTATATCAAAAAATTATTACAACACAAATGGTTACATCACTCGGCAAAAACGGTAATCCAAATCGAATTAAATGCCTGTGCTAAGTGGGAACTTCCCGATACAGTGTCCAGGGGAACGGGGCTACGGCCTTTTATGTTACGAGGGGAGGGAAATAATGAATGATGCTAAGAAACCGAACTTCGTCAGCTTCTCGTCTGTTTTACAGTACATTCAATAAAAAGAGACTCTCACCGGAAACAATTCAAAAACTGCTGGTAGGAAGTCTATTGACCTGCAAAAGAAAATAAAAAAAGTAAAAAACGAGGCCTCCACCAATTTGTCTCTAAAAGATTGTTCGAAATAGCTAAAAACCAACAGTTTTTTTTATTGTAAAGGGCCCTTCGGCTCTCAGCGACCCAATACTATTAAAACAAGGCGGCGAATTTCTTGTCTACAAAAGTCGATATAGTTTTGTTTTAACTGTGTCCAGCCTTACAAGTGAGCAGACACGTTTCCGATGTTTTAGATCACAGGAACCACTTTCTCCAAAAGAGAACTTATTGGGTTAGTGTAGAAGATCAGTTTTTATTTTGCTAGAAATTCTAGTTTCCATACTCGCAATACGGAAAGAAAATCTGAACTCAAGAAGCGGCTCTCTGATTCGCTAACTGAACAACAACGACAATAAAAACAAACACTTTAAAATGAGATAGACTAGCGATCGAGTTAACAATTGAGCTGAGTTAGAGTCGAGTTTGAGTTAAGATTGAGTAATAATTGAGTTATCAAAAATATAATTATTAAATAAAATAACGATGTTGGCAAAATGTTTTTTAAAAATATCGAAAATCGATACTTTTTCTGGAAATAAACGGGAAAACAAAACAAAAAACATGTGCCGATGTTCGTTTGTTTTTCCCGCCAAACCTGCATTGCGTCACATGTAGCCAGACAGATTTTGAAATGGAAGTATATATCTGGCTGATTTTTAAAGAAGGTGCCTTCAAAATATCGGCTACGTTTGCCCCATTTTCGCTCAAAACACCTA
>JAOBRG010342492.1:0-14338 GCA_027574985.1 Umimayanthus nakama | reverse complement strand
AAAATCTACCCCAAAGAAGCCTAGGCGGAATAGGGTTAATCTACTAGTAGCTGGGTGACAACTTTGTTTTACCTGGAGAGTTTGAGCACACAACACTTGCGTCTTCGCTGTGCTGACAATTATGTTTCCCCCATCCTTTGCTTGAACAGTTCGCCAGGTTTCTCTCTTCTCCACTACACTTTACATCATCAAGCCATATCGGCCCAGTGCCCTGTCCATACTTCGCACGTAAACTGACACGGATGAGGTATTTGTAGCCCAGCATACGACACACCACTTTACCCTCGGTTGAGCGCCAAGAATCGTCACAAACAGTACCCCAGGTTCCATTGTAATAAATTTCGACACGTCCAACACCAGTGATGTTGCTACCCCGTAAACGAACTATGAAACAAGTAAGATAAAGAAGTTTAAAATGTGTACTTTTATGTTGATCGTGTAATTGAACAATTAAGTTGGCCAATATTTGCTGACGAAGAGTCTTTTAAGTATTTTTTTTTTCAAAACTGGCATGCAACATGATTTGAGTGACTTTTCTATAGAATTCCAAGTTTTTGGGCCCTTAAATTTTGAACTAAATATTCTACAATTTACGCAACATTATGACATTGCGAACGAGGATTTGGAAGACAATCTAGTGTAATCTACTTTATTGTTCCTAATTTGAAACAACCACGGAGTAACGTTTGAATCGACAAACAAACTAAACTCCATAATTTGAGTCCGCAGAAACTTCAACTTAACTGGACTTACATCATGGAATTCAAACGTTTTGCGTTCCTCTTACACCGAATACGATTATTCTTGCCGGGAATGCAACTTGGAACATATTAATGTTGCACCTAAACAGTCAAATTATTGTGTTGTAGTATCCGTGTCACTATACAGCTATTCACGGATAATATAACGTTTTTATGAGTTTATCAGATACGTCGGCATACACGCGAACCAGTCAACTTTGCCGACGAACATTATTCTTAACTTTTTCACGATTCAGTATCAAATTGTTCTTATTGTGTGTTTTTTCTGTGAGCGGTTTGAATTGAAAATATACCGAACAAAACTAAATAGAAACAAGGCTTGGGAAAACGAAGCGTCTCGCACTAACCAAACATGTGTTGTACTACCTTAAAGTTTCTTGTTGTATTGTATTGCTTAAAGTTAAAAGCTTAATAGTCAAGTTTCCTCCTGAAAAAGTTACAAAAAAAAATATTGAGCCTCGCTGTGAGCTTGTGTCTTTAATATTTGCAATTGGCCAGTTTGTTCTTACAAAAATGTTGTTAATATAACATACAAAGCGTGTATACGAGTGGATTAGCCTTTGAATATTTTAGGACGGCTAACAGATGAAGAAATAAAACCAAGAGTTGCAAAGTAATGGAGAGGCCGGATTGTTCAGATGCCTCAAAAGTATTGACACGAGAAAACCTATTTGGAAATCAGACCAATCACAGCAGTACAGGTATGGAAGCTGCCAGGCACGCAATATAAACATAAACCACGAAAGCTAGTTGAGTTATCACAACTGAAAGTTTCGATGAAACTAAGAATTATATTTCATTTTCCTTTAAATTTGATTAAAATGACATCTTGATATTTTCTTGTAAGCCATAATCACAAGTATAGGAAAAGTTTCTTATATGGAAGTATGTTCCACTTTATTAAATACTACTTCTAACAGCGTTGTTTTTCAGTTTGCTTGTAGATCAACTACGCGCGTTTGCATGTGGTTGCATGATTAAGATACTTCATTTGAAACAGATACATGTATGTGTATTATAGTCACTTTCCTTTTTCTGCCTTTGTTTAGAAAAATATTAGCAACGTGGTTTAACCGCAGTCACCTTTCAGTTCATTTACACTGATTTCCAAGGAGGCTGTGCAACTTAAAACTATACTAGTGTAGTATAGTACATGCATATCCTAATAAATATTAGTTAAATATTAATTTTGTTGTTATGTACTAGCCATAGTTTTTCAACTCAGTTGAGTATGTTAGGGATAAACAACACCTGGAAACTACGTCGGTTTTTTGGGGGAAAAAAGTGTGAAACTTTTGCTCAAAACTATGAACAGGATATGTAATTTTCTGAAAACGTTTCTCATTAACAGGGTCAGATTTTGAGTGTTTTGGACAAACCCCCAACCCAAACTTAGGTTCAGTACCCCCTCGGGCTGTTTTTACATTGAACGGTGAAAAGATAATAAAGAATGTACAGGGAACGGTTTAGTTCGAGCCAACTGAATATTGTGGTCCAATTCCTTAACTCAAACTTGGTTTGAGTTTTCTGTACAAGTCTATCTGATATTTACAAAACTTTTTTTAACAGTTTTGGCGAAGGTGAATCATGGCCCAATATACAGTATAGTAATAGCTTTATGTCGTAACACGAACGATATCATTTGAGTGGCAACTTTACTCAGAACAACCAAGCCCCGACAAGTTCCTATTCAAAGTACCGCAAGAACGCTCCACTTTGTTATTGAATACATTCCCTTGCCACATAATATGATAACTAAGGAAACACTGTGACACAAACTTTCAAATCAGTCAGGTCTAAGGACCCATGAATAAGCGTTCAATCGTTGCTCATTTGTCTCAAGAGTGGACCTTTTTTAAAAAGGAATGTATTCATATTTTATTCATACCATGTAAGATTTGACCGTATACTCAAGCAAAAATCTTGCTCGTTTACTGGAGTGGATGACATTTGATTTTTAAAAAGTGTAAGCTCAGTAACTCAAAATATGTTGTGATTCCTGCTTTCTAGTAGTGACAAAAGTGCTGTTCGGTATTTTGTTTTACTATAGCACTTAAAACAAATAGGTTTTGTCCGGTTCGCATGTCGTAAAATTTAAATTGCTCGTAGCTTTAAAGTTGTTAAACCAACTAACCTTGTGGTGAAGCGGAAGAAGACAGAAGACAGCGAATCAGTCCAAAGACGAGTATCATCCAAACATCATTCATTTTAGCTCCACAGTGTAGACAAGTAGGCAAGAAAGCCACCGAGCGACACGACTTCCAATGGACTAACTTTCTGATGGTTTTCCGTGTGTTTCATGCGCTGAACAGAATTGGCAATATTCCAGGATCATTTCTTGGCTATATTTGGCTGTATGAAAGACGAACGGAAAGAGGGAGGGAGGGAGGGCTGGAGGGGTGCATTTTGCACTTCCAGCTTCGTTTAAGGTAGGGGTGTGATATAACAGGACACCATTCTTTTGAATTTTGCTGATTATTTTCTATTATGACACCACCATGGTCGAGAAAACGAGATTTTCTGATTATTTCACGTCTTTGAAATCACTCAAAATACGGAAACACAGGCCGAAGTTGCCAGACACGCAATACAAACCCAAACCGCAGTATCACAACTGAAAGCTTATATCAAACTAAGAAATCCATTTCATTTTCAACGGATCAAAGATAAAACATTGTTTTGCTCTGACTTGTAAACATTAATTGGGATGCGTGGCCAAGTGGCTACAAGAAAGCGCTAACGTGTAAACCGAACGTCACTGATTCGAGTCTTCTGCCCGCCGATCACGCCGGTGTAAACCTTATGATCTTTTGTATGTGATGTGGCACTTCGGGTATATGGCAGTTTTTGTTTTGTTTTTAACACTTTCATGTTGAAATAAGTTCCACTCTTACAAAATATTATTCTTCAAAAGCGAAAAGACACCTTTCCTTTTTGTCTTCTATTTACAAATAGGATAAGGTGCATTGAAGATACTTTCAACTTATCGTTTTCCGTGAACCGTTGTCAGTGACTAATTTTAGCGATTTGATCAACCGATCAGCTTTATTTGATTATTTCCAACAAACTAAGTTGGAGTGGTGAGCGTCGGAGCCTTCTTTAAAGTGCAAAAGCTTCATTAGTGTAGACCTCTTGAAAGTTGTTCTCTCATCAAAAGAGATGTGACGACTGTATTATCACTCACTTTGGTGAAAATCGGTTACTAAACTGACTAAGTTTTAAACGTAAGATGACGAAATATATGATAAATACATTACAAACTTTTCAAATTTCAATAACAAAAGTCAAAGAAAAACAAAATGATAAAAACTTACAAGAAGCGAAATCCTTATCAGTTTTCATGAGTTCGGTGTTAAGTTGAATTGTTGTTATAGTTGGAACGTTTGAACCTTATGGCTCAGAATTTGGAATGCCTTAGGGGGGACGGAGGGAGGACGGAGGGGGGACGGAGGAGGGGGGGACAGGAGAGGGCAAGACAGCATTTCATGTAGGTTTTCCAAATGCATTGAAAAGCTTCAGGAGGCAAAACTTTAAATTAGTTTATGGTATGTTTTTGATGTTCGATGTCCATCTCGTAAAAGCTTTGCGGTTTCTATCCGCGTGTCTCCCTCGCCACTCTTTTATTTTGCATTTCATCAATGTACTAACTATTCGGCTAAATAAATCAGCTGAAACTGCAACTAACTGTTCGTATTATTCAAACAGAAGACATGTTGTTAGCCCCATGTAACTTTTAAGTTAAAAATGAAATGATTCTTTGGTTAAACACGTGGCAAACCTCCGGAAAATCTGAACTTTTGGCAGTGGCAATTAATTTCAATTTGTCATAATGTTCGGACCTCCAACTTCCATATATATCAAGAATGCGGCCGTTACCAATTCATCATCAGTCTCAGTTGACACTTTTGTGAATATCCACTATGTTTTTAGGAGCTTGACGGAGTGCAACAGTGTCGTTGCAAAGACAACTTAAAAAAAGTTACTAATCCATTGCTTTAATAAGCTGTACTTTCTATTCTTAGTTTCGTTCAACGTTGTCCAAGTCTAAACTGGTGGCCAAAAAAGTTTTATACTGCTCTGTCCGTTGCTCGTAATTACCGACTTCTTATGCAGCCTCCAAGGATCTCACGGACAAGGAGATCACAGTCCCCGAAGGTCTGCAATCTACCGGAAAGTCGATGTTACCTTCCCTTTTAGAGAACTTGTTTTGATTCTTACTGCTTGATCTGCATCTTAGATACTTGATAAGCTCCTGGAAACCTTTTCTATAGTTTGCCATGAAAAAATAGTAAATAAATGGATTTAAAGCTGGACAAATATAGCACAAGAAATTTGCACTGAATATCAGATGTCTCGACTCACACGGTCGGTGAGATGACCACACGAACGCACTCAGGAACAAATATATGGTTAGTGGTAACCACGTCACAAGGAAGACAACAACCACTGTTACAAGCATGTAGGTTATCCGTCTGTTTTCCTTGGCTCTGCGCTGTGTTGCTACAGGGGCCAAGTTAAGGTTTCTCTTCTGTCGGTATAGGGAGATGATTATGGCTGAGTAGAGACTGGTGAGGAGGAGGAAGGGTATTATGGTGAAGGCGACAAGGATTATGGTGTACTCGAGTTTTACCGCTTCAGCATGATCAAAGGCTGGCTGCCAGTTATGGATACAGTACGGGTAGGAGCCTTTGTGGATAAGTTTTCGAGAAAAAAACTGTGAAGAAGGATAAACTGCCGCAAGAATCCAAGTTAGTACAATTACAATGAAACACGCTTTGTTGCTGCGGATGAGTTGTCCCTTCATTGGGAATACGACGCTGACAAATCTTTCCACTGCGATTATTTCCAAAGTCATGATAGAAACTATTAATGACATGTCTGTTGCAAAAGTTGACAATTTGCAAGTTATTGATCCAATTACACCGTCGAGCGGCCACAATCCTCGCGGCAGGTATATTTGTTTTATTCTTCTTGTATGAGCAAAGAGCGGCAGAAGAAGATCTGAAATTGCCATGTTTAAAATAAAGTAGTTAATGATCGTTTGTAATTTACGGTTTCTAAAGATCACAGCGATAACAAGCGAGTTTCCAGTAAGTGAGAGGATCAACAAGACTGAATAAGCTGTGGTCTTGATAACTTTGACCAGGGTTGAATCCAGGAAGGGATCGCAATCTTGTTGAGGAGAAACAGTTGACAGCCCCAGAGTTGAACTTACCTAGTAAGAAAAAAAACGAAGACAACCGTTAGTTAATTGAATAGTTCCGGACATTTGCTGTCAAGATTCCAATTATGCTAATACCAGGATAATTTCATTCGCAGCTCGGCTTAAAACAAATAGTGGCTATATACAAGACATAGAAGCCTCACTGCAGTATTGTAATATGGAAGAAATAAAGCTTGGAAACCACATGATTTTATAACAAAATTACAGTAGAATCAAAAAGCGGAAAAAAGCGCATTTAGCTTTAATACATTCACTGATTAAGTCGTTTTTAACAAGAGCTCTTCGTAGTCCTTTCACATGTTAAAAGCATGCTTAAAACATATTTACCAATAAAAGAAATAGTAGAAAAACCTGCTTGTACAAATTTTCCAAAATCTAGACAGTATTTAGTTAAAGGTTAAAAATTTGAAATTTTTTAAATTATTTTAAAGTGCCATATCTGTTGCAAGGTAATCAGACGAAGATTTTAAGGTTCTAAAAGATCTTCTGCGTTTTAGCGTTAATCTCCATGTTGTCTAGTAACTGGTGAAAGGTTTTAAAGTTCTTGTTTGTTTTAATGAAAGAAACTTGGCCTGCACACAAAGATGGAACAGTTTCTCGCTGTTCGAGTTAAAATCCCTTGCCAAACTGATCAGGAACAGAACTTTTGGTTGTGTAAGGGCAATAACCATCAAAATGATTTGCTTGTGAGCGAAATTTGCATATATGTTTAAAAAAAACAGTAGAAGAAAAATAATTACAACCTTACGTGGTTGATTGTATTCATTACAAGAAACAGGTGCGTTTTAAAACGTCGGTGAAATTTCCACAGAATTATACGTTTTTGGTACATGTCGATTGCTCCTGCTATCTCGCTGATTTTTTTTTGTAGTTGATACACGTTTTCAGGCCAAAGAACTGCTTCCTTAATTAATCAAAGGAACCAATTCAAACCACTGAAGAAAGTATATTGAACACAAAAATTGCACGTTTATTTTCTTAGATTTTACTTTTACAACGGTCCTGACTTTACCACATTTCGTTTTATGGTAGTATTCCTCTTTAGAAAAATAGACGCTACTTACCGCGGTTGTCCAGTACATCTTTTTTGTTGTAAAAATATCTCGTCCTTTTTGCTCGTTATTAAAACGGTCAAATCTTAGAGACTGTTCTTGTTGTGTGCCTTGCGTTTAAGACCTTATAAGTGTAAGTGACTCGAAATTCAGTGAAGGATCTAATCTGAGATCAATCGAGATCTCCAAATGACAGCTGGTGGCTTGATTAAATGCTTAAACTCAAGATCAGTCACTTTTTAATGTGACTTCCTCAATAGTAATCAGTAAGTCTCAGTGTGTGTCCTGACGACTAGACTAATAAAACCGATGAGTTTCGAAATACCCTTATACATGGTAGGCAAACAATACTGATTTTTCTGTGGAGATGGGGTGAGATAATTTGGGGATTATTTGTTTATTTTAAAGGTAATTTTAGATTTTATGGATTTTAGGTAAGTTTAATTCAAATTTGTGGAGTTAATATTGAATGGCGAATGTTAGCTTGTTTGCCAAACGGGGAGTGACACTTGCTCAATTGCTGTCTTAAGCCTAGCTCACATATGCCACAGGCAAGCCTGCGGCATATGTGAAGTAGGCTTTAGAGCAAGCACACGTCAATAATGACGCAGAGATATCTGCGTCAGCCGCCGATGAGCATTCACATTTAAAAAACTCAGCGGCCGATCGTCTCAGAGACCGCAAAAACATCGCCGTCAGACCGAGAGAGTTGAATTCAACTCAATTTTTCCGGTCAGTCGGCGACAAGGACCGGGACAACCAGCAATGTGGGCAGCATGTCTGCGACAAACGTTCACATATGCCGGAGGGTGTCGCCGGTAGCAACGGCGACCTTGTCGCAGGCACGTCGCAGGCATGTCTGCGGCATATGTGAACTAGGCTTTACTGCGACCAAAGTATTCGCTTTTAGCCTAGTTTCCATATGATCACTCAACATTTCCGCATTGCTGAAAATACTGCCATTAATCGTCAGCGATTCTATTGAAACACATTTCAGCGGGGGACACGTGCTTGGTGGAGAACGTTGAATTGCTTCTGGTTGGGGAGAAGCAGACACCACCAGTATAGCTCCATGGAGGCTCCGGCCAACTTGCATAAGCCTACACTTTAACTCAGAATTGTGTACTGAAAGGGATAGGGAAGCATCTCTCGTTAAAATGGTGATATGAATAGTGTACGTTTTACTGAACCTGGTCATTTCATTTGTTTCAGTTATTTTCCTAGTATCAGTCAAAAATTATTTCAGTTTTTATAGTTTTTTGTAAGTACAGAGCAGAGACATCAAACATAGCATGGTTTAGACAGTCACGTGACAAAAAGCTTTTGCATGAACCTTTATCGAAACTTTCCAAAGGTTTAGTACAGGTGTTAGAACAAACATGGATTTAATAGCTTTGCGAGTGCCCCAATGATGCCACAATCAGTGGTGATGATATGTTTTCTTCCGTGTAATGCAAATTGCGGCATACGGTGATGTGAAAAAGCAAGCCACAACTATTGCGTACAGTAATACAAATAGAAATATAATTTAGTTTTGCGAAAACAGGTGGTTTGTGATTTCACTAGTTTGCGAGTTTAATTGATATTTAAATGCGTGAGTCGTTGTTATCTTCTGTCACATTATTTTAACAACTATTAAATCATCCAGCTGATCAAATAAAGAGCGACTTTTGAGTCGACATTGACAACTAAAACTTTCTTTAACATCAGCAATTAACTGTTTTAGAATGGTGCACCTTCAGAGTTAGAATTTTGTGTTAGGTGAGTATTTTGTACATGTTTTTTTTAAGACTAGAAGTAATCACAGATTAGTGTAGTGCGTTCGGTATCATTAAAAAACTGACGCATTGGCTACAGGGATAGCCAGTTTTTTTCACTAGAAAACTAGTCTAATAAACGCTTGGTTGATAATACCCCTTCAATTGTTGCAGGCAGGATTAACTCTTGCTGGTTTTTACAACAATAACACAATGCTGAAATTCGTTAATGACTGATTCATTTCTTTAAAGTGGATTTTTCAAAGTTATCTTCGCAACTATTGTTTGAACTCAAAATGGATCACATACGTGTTGAAACCGAAGTTTACAAATTTGACACATTACACCACAGCATCATGTTGGTAACATCTAACTGGTTGAAACTTCCCACCACACAAAGTAATATTTCGATAACGCTTGTACTCAGTAACTTCATTTGTTTTATTCAATCTCGCAGCTATCTACGAGACTACCAGTACAGAAAAAATATTGTTTACATTTTGAAATTGATTAGGAAACCTGAAATGACATTTAATGTCTGAGGCTTAATGCACGCTAGAACTTCTTCTGCAAGCTTGAAGGTTGAACAGTCTTTTTTGGTTTTTCTGTAAATAAAGCTTTACTCAATTATCTCCACCCATTCAAGTTCTGGGTCAAGTTATGCCAAACACAAGATAAAATCGTGAGATAATATGACCCGGAATATGACCATGCAATTGTAACATGTTTTCATAAAAGGGGTCTGTTCATGATCAGGTATGACATTGCAAACTGCAAGCCTGCATCTGGAGGAGCTGAATCCATAAGCGAGGAGACCCCTTTCTTGAAAACCCGTTACAATTACTCGCTGCGGTTGCAGATTGTTTTGGCGTTTCGTCTTGTTTCTTCTCTATTTAAAATATCGAATCGACAAAAATGCAGGAAATGATGCAAGAATATTTCAAGTATTCTTACCGGTCTCTCGGTACTAGTTTTCAAAGAAGTCTACTACATATCAGTCACACTGGTATTTACTAATATCTCCAATACGTAGCTCCAATTTCAAACTTTGGTGGCTGTCTGTGATCACAGTAATGGTCCTCTTTCTGAATGCAAACTATTGATGTTAAATGATAGTTGAGGGTCCTGTCTAAAGGTTTTGCTAGTTCTGTTAACATCCTGCAGGCTGTTAAACCACACGAAGCATCTTCTTTCCACTGACTCTACTTTATATCCGACACGCGTCGTGCTAATCCGGGTCCTCTGCGTTAGCATGAGATCGAGGCAATTGAACACAGCCACAAAAAAACGAGATTTCTCGCGCTATGCAAAGATTAGGACGGCGTTCTCCTTCGTCGAACACAATTACCTTCCTATCGTATAGAGAATTCTTTAAATTGCGAAATATTGATCAATCAGTTACAATTTCTCGGCGTATTGGCAGACGAGGTGCTAATTCTTTTGCTCTCCTCAAAACATTAAAACGCACGTGGTTGTCCTGAAGGGTATGAATTAACCCTTAAACAGGCAGGCTATTTTGCCACATGTATGTAGGCAAGGGGGGAGGAAGTGTTCGTTGAACCCCACCCGAACCCCCCCCCCCAAGATTTTTGAAATGGTTCAAAATATTCACATGTCCTTTGGCATGCAATTAGTGTATGGCCCACTTAGTAATTTGCATTAAGTAACAATTATCACTTAATTGGCAGTAGTTGCCATGGTAACAAAAATCCAATATGGCCGCTTATGGCCGCCATCTTGGATTTTCGATGTTGGAGATTTTGCTTAAAATTAAGATATTTTTTTGGAAATAGCTAGAAAACAGCATTTTATATGCCAAAACTACGAAAAAATTAGAAAATATGATCAAGTGCGGGTTTTTAATCATGTTTATTCAAAAAATCGAGAGTTTTACAGCAAACTCTGATTGCGGGCAATTAGTATGATGACGCCAACAATGGTGACGTCACTTAATTAGTGTTAAAAGATGTGTTCATTATCGAGGAACAGTTATGCAAAAGCATTTGGCAATTGGTCAAGGGGCAAAATGTTTAGACCAAAAAAACATCCCCTGCCAATTTAAGGGTTAAAAAAATGCCTGTTTAGTTTCGCAGTTTATTCTACTGTATCCTTGGTAGGGTAGAACTTCTTACAAAGTAATTGCAAAAATAGCGTGTTAAGTACAAACGCCGGCTAGAGAAGGGGGCGAGGAGATAATTTAATAATTCAGACTAGACATATTCCACTGATAATTGCATTATTTCTGGAAATCGTTGGTACATAAAATGATAGATAAATCTTGGCTGCTGGCAGAGCGGAAAAACGGCTTTTAATTTCTAAATTTAGGACATCTGAGTTTTGGGCAAGGTGTTCTCTTGACCAGCAAAAACCCAACAGCTTCACTAATATTCTTTCAGTTATTCAATAAAAGTAGTTTGTGCTTATTCAGAAGTTTAGGGAAAGGATAGCAAACTTAACCCTAGAAAGCATAAGGTGAAAATAGTTGCACGAACGCATGGCCACCTCCCCCCTCGATCTTTGACATCTTTCATCCGATTGACTTAATATTTGGTATATATAAAAAACGTTTTATGTAATTTTAATTAATTGATTGGTTTCTATGGCAACCGAAACGAAATAAATGACGTCACTGCGGGTTCCATCTTGGATTTTTGAGGTTTCAGATTTTCGAATTGAACACTCAAAACGGTAAGAAAACATGGTTTAGCGATTGGAATATATAAAATTGTAAGTAATAAAGTGAAGTTGTCGGTATTTAGGCGATAATAGTAGCACTTTTAGCGAAAAATTCCAATTTTGTAGTCAACACACGGGTTGCGTGACTTGTTATGATGACGTCATCAGTCGTGACGTCACCTAGTTAGTGTCAAAAGATGTGTTCACTAACGAAGAACAGTTGTGCCAACGCCTTTGGAAATCAGTCAAAGAACAAAAAATTTAAGCCAAAAAAAATCGAGGGGGGAGGGTCAAATTTACGCAAGATTTATAGTTTGAGTGAATGGTGGGAATCGTGGATTAATGTTTTTCTCTCGATCGGTTCTACACAAACACACGCCGTGCAATTCTTTACCTTAACCTTTAACCCCCTCCCCTCCCCCCCACAAATGTTCTAGTCTATTTGCAAAGTTGTTTGATATTCTGCGGATTCCAGGAAAATAAGACTGAAACACGGTTTTTTGAGTTATAAATTTAATATATTTTAAATTAATTAAGGAGAAGTGGTATTTAGTAAATTTGATCCGGTTGAAAAACACTATACTGACAACTTCATGTAGAAGTTATTGTCTTTTAAAGCACTTTTTACGATTGTTCAATCTCTCCCTCTGTGGAACCCCCGACGGGATTGTATTCTCCGAGGACTTTGTACGTTTGTAATCGAGGGATACGTTGAGAACCGTAACCCGGCCCAGTTAAATCGTTGTCATCTCTGAAAAGCATATTCTGCAAGGGAAAACAAAAGTGGTTTCTAATTTTTTTCATTCCTGGCTATTTTCTTACAAGAAACATGGTTATGACGAAAATTGTTTGCAGCTACAACCTCAATTGTAGAAAAGAGGGATGTGAATTTTTTGTTCATTAGAAACTGGTGTTTTGACCTTTTTCAATAGTCTTTTTTGACATTACGGTTAAAAATCAAAGCCTTTGGGTAGAACTTGAAGACAACCTAAAGAGTAATCTGTTTTGCAAGTTTTTAAACTTTTCCTTAGTTATGTCGTATTTGAACTTCTGAGGAGAACGAGTGGTTAGCTCCAAGTTCTATTCAAAGATATCAAAATTTTTGTTAGGAAAATTGGTCAGTTGTAAATGAAAGGTATTCTTGAAAAGGACATTTCATGTTAAGTTGAAGTGTCGGTTACTGTCAGTCATAGTTCCAAAGACGCTTACCTTTGGTCTGCAGAGTCCAAGTTTTACATGTGTAGGGTTGACACATGACGGAAGAGTGCTTTTAGCTAACGGGTGAGCGCTTGTCTTGTAGATGCTGCACTGGAACATCATCAACGTCAGCAACAGCACAACGCAAACTGGGGTCATTGAATTCATAGTTATCTCGCTTTGTTTCGCTTCTTGTCCTTTGTTGAGCGTATCGTCTTATCCACTGCCAGTTAACAATCAACATATATATAGTTATCTCAGAACCGCCTACCAATTTTTCAAGCAGCTAGACTATCCCACACTTTCTGACTTATTTGCTTAATGGAATAAAAAACTGAGCTAAAAGGGCTTTAAATTCTCTCGGAAACTAAGATGCCCTCTAATCAAGGTCGATGTTGCACCGACTAATATTCGCTAACAAACAATTGAACTAGTTCGCTTACTTTGTACAGTATCTAAAAAGTAAAATAGTGTAATAAATGAATAATATTTCCTGGATACTTAATTCTTAAGTTGTTGGCACTATTCGGAGCCTCATATACTTAAAAAATGAGGTGTCTTAAAACGAGTTTTACTAGCTAGCCCACCGACACTTTTGCGACTGTTCAAAAAAAGACTTTTTTTCATGTTTGTTTTATTTCATTCAACATTTACAAAATTACAAAACTGTGCACCCAAATTATACAAAATTATAACGTGACAGTTATGCTGAATTATGATATGGTATAATATCTCTTCTATTCTTGAAAGTATTTTGCAAGTATAGCTTTTATTTGTTCTATTAACAAGTCATAAGATATTAATTAAAAAAGAATTTT
Source organism: Umimayanthus nakama (assembly GCA_027574985.1). NCBI lineage: Eukaryota > Metazoa > Cnidaria > Anthozoa > Zoantharia > Parazoanthidae > Umimayanthus > Umimayanthus nakama. Next base: position 853 of record JAOBRG010342492.1, on the reverse strand, counting down.
GGCATCAACTTACCAAACTGTTTTGGCTGAAGGCAGCAAAACCCAGTCAAGTATATCTTTCGAGATCAGCGTAACAATGAAGCCGTTGATTAACTCCTTGTGAAGAGCTCAATTTAAGGGACGGGCGTATTTATAGGGTAGTTTAATACCCTCCTAGTTACTTTGCTTTGACCAGAATCTAATTTGTCTTTGCAGGATCCTTCCGTTTGACGTGGAGTTCCGCTAACATGGCGCAAAAAAGCTGAGCACTTTTTTAGATATTACTTATCTCCAATATTATAATTTTTACCCAAAGTACAAAACTGGAATAAGTTTAACGTCCTGTAATTTTTACTCACTTTTGTGAGTTTTGTATAAAGCTAAACTTTGCAATTGTTGAGAACTGAGACTGAGGAACTCACTAGAGGAACAGTGTGAACCATAATTTGTTTCGATATCGCTGGATTTCGGAAGCTTTCGGACGCTTGCCCCGCCCGGAAGCACCTTGAATAATGTTGAAGTGTGTCTGAAGTAGAAAAGAAAGTCATTTACTTCGAAAAATTAACACCTCAAGCCAATATAGAAATAGTTTATTGCCGCCGTAGCGATAGCAAAAGTTCGAAGGCTACACTCCTGTTCTGTGGGAGAGCGAGAGTTTTGTTTTAAATTCCGCTTTCCATATATGGTTGGTTCGGCCATGAGCTGTGGGAGACATTGTACTCATATTTCAATAAAATTATCTCCTTACCAGCACCTTTGTTGTGTTGTGTGTTTTATTGCTTCGTTCTGCTCCGATTAATCCCAAATATTTGCCGTTTTTATCCATGCGTTTTCGGTTGTTAGTTTGTTGTCAAGTTCGTTTGTACTGTAGTTT
>JAOBRG010342481.1:3127-14339 GCA_027574985.1 Umimayanthus nakama | reverse complement strand
TGCTTGACCAACTAATCAGCCAATTAATTTGCATAGTAATAATCATCACTTACTAAGCTGCTGTTGCCGTGGTAACAAAAACCGAAAATCCAAGAAGGCCACCATCTGCTGATTTTCGATTTTTCAGATTTTGTTCATTACTGAGACATTTTTTGTAATTAGCCAGGAGACATTGTTTTTATATCCTTGTTCAGAAATTAGAACATGTTCCTTGGTAGGCACTTTTAGGATTAAAGGTTATATATGCATCTGAATGTATTAAAACTACATAATATAAGTGTTTTCATGAAGAAGATCCTTTTCACTGATCTTTACTAACACTTAGGTTCGAACTTTACTCAAACCGTTGCCGATGCACTATTTTGTTTCCAGAACCACACTTACTTTACACTCACGCGCATTCATTTCTTTAGCCAATCGGCATGCTTGTTATGACTACTTTTTGGAAGTGGCACCAGTAAGCAATTCATAATAAGTGCAAGTTTTAGAGTTGTTTTCCAAAATTTTCATCTCTAATATTATTGTTGTTTTAGTTTTTAATTTGGAAAAACTGTCTTTTTTAACAACTTGTTGGTCCGCCGGTTCTTAGTTTAAAATTCTAATGGCTTTCCCTTTCGCGACTGAAATGAACAGACTTTATATTTGACGTCAGTTAATTAAACTGTACAGAATGCGAAATCTGTTTTAGTTTTGCGCTTTTCATGTTGAAAACTAGTTATGTTTACTTGCAAAGAAAATACTGTTGTATAATTACCGTAAATCATGAAAGGCAAATGTAATTAATGTACTGTTGCAAGTCCTTCAATCGGATTGGTTCTCCCATCGTTAGATATTTGCCGATATACAATGATACACATCGACGCCTTTTGACATACGTCAGAGACAATGATTTGAGGTTTGTAACATATTTATGATTTGTTTTAACTTGAAAGTTGACATTTTTAAAAAAAAAAATTATATCAATAAAATTGGTTGCAGTGAACTTCCGCTCAAACAACTGGAACACTAGTATCTGCGTTTTGGTGGTGCTGCACGACTTCAACCATAGCCATGCAATACCTGATACCTATAACTAGACTCACAAGACACCGTCATCTTTCACTATCTTATCAAGTTTACGGTAATTCGTCTTAGGAACATAAGCTATACTCTAGCAGGCCTTTCTTCCAAAACAGATTTCAGTTTTCTTTTGTTTTTCACCTGGACACTTACTTTCAATTATATACGCAGATCTTAAACGCATGTCTCCCTCATAAAGGGCGTATGTAATGGTAAATGTAAGTGTAAATATAAAATTTTTTTTATGCAAATGCAATTTTGTGAGCACAAGGTGACAGACAGCCGTTGAACCAGTATATTAGTTGATTCTGATTCACATGCATTGCATCAATCAGTGAAATAGTAGAAATATTAAAGAACATCTGCGACATAAAAAATAACATTACTAGAAAGGTTTTAAGAACAGTTGAAGTTGAAATCCTAAAAAAATAGAATGTGCTGTCTTGGTCAAAAACTGGATGTTCTTAATAAAGCAAGAAATGTAATTAAGACAAAGAGAGCGTGGACGTTTTGTGATATGGTGCTGCCTGCTGGTAAACAGACCTATCAACTATGTGATAAATAGAATGTTCTACTTAAGTAGCTACAATGTTAATATTTATTGTTCAAATCTGCAGTTTCATGCGGAAAATTAAAAACATAATAAATGTGGTATTGGCAAACATCCATTCTAATTGGCAGATCTCCAAGAAATTCATTCACTGAAGGTGCAATGTAAAACAAAACTACATGAACTACTCAATATCCAGAACTGACAAAAACAATCCCAGTTCACACGAAATTTAGAACAGTCAACAAAGGTAAGCTCAATCCCGTGTTATCAGCCGGCTGTTTGGTGACTCAATGCCAATAACGAGGTAGGGTTTGTTTTTATCACGTTTTGATAAACCAAAGTAAAAATAAAGTGCAGACACCGATGCCTAGCTAGATGTGTCTCACCCGTTCTGTACTAGGTCAATCCAATTTATTTGTCCGATCCATCCACATTTTCGCAGTATTTTTTTCACTAAAACACATGTAACTTTTGTCAGTTGTAGCCTTATATTAAGCTGTTGAGTCGAATAATAACGGCTCGTTTTGGAGTAGAGTTGATGTTTCATTCTTTGCTTTTCTGAACCCTATTCTTGGTGTAACATACACATTGTGTCCCGTGATCTTTTCACGAACACCGATATGCTATCCGGATGCCGGTCCCGAGTTTTTGTTTTTCACAATAACTGATATCGTTGAAATATCTATGTTAGACGTGTTGATTTAGCTTATTTACTGATACGACGGTACGATTGGAGCTGTATTCCGAAAACAAAGCTTATACGTGTGACAGAGCGTTCAAGAATGACGAGATCCCTGGCCATAAAATACATTTCGGCATCTTTTCAATTGACTATACTCGATAGTCGACGACACTCGCTCACAATCTGTGATTGCTAGTTTAAGAATTAGTTTGACTAAGATATTTCGCAATTATATTAAAGCCATCACGATCGAAAAGGTGCCGATGTTGCCATAAGTTGCACGTCTGTACTGTACCTTATACCACGGCGTGAATTCTTGTGTTTATGTTGTAAGCATTTCCTCTTAGATGAAATAAGGTTGAAAGTTGTGGTGAAATTTATGAAGAAATCACGCCAAACATGAACTGAAAGGTATTTTCATAAACAATTCATTATAATGAGTAGTTAGCCTTAATATTTCTTTTTACGAAAGGATTCATATTCCAAGTATTCACAGCGGAGCCTGAAGCCTGGCAACAACAAAAAACTGCTCTATCTCCGTTGCTTTTCAATATTTTTAGTTAAAACTTTGTATACAGGAAAACAAGTGTCTAGACTATTTCATCACAATGTATGATGATTATATATACAAAATAAACGTAATTAGGGTAAATTTTTTTACAAAATAGTAACAATTTACCCACAATGCACAACTTTCCACACAATCGTATGAAGTAGCAGAATTTATTAAAGAATGAGTTACAAGGGATTATTTGCAGAATCTAAGGCTTTTAAAAATTGTCTATAAAGAGTTGGGAAATATTATTCAAAACACAATACTCAAAATTTCGAAAACACCCTTTCATTTCACGGTTACCATGGCAACAGCACACGCCATGTGTTAGTAAATTGCACTTCAAAAGATCCCCCATAAAATTTTAGGAAAAGTCATGAAGTTTCATCAATATTCTCCAAACCGTGTAGAAGTTATGGCCATGAAACCCCTTGGGGGAGGGGTTGATTCAACCCCCCAGGCTAGATTGGGTTAAGCCCGTTTTCAAACATGCGCAGAGCATATTAAGAGTTCTACTGGTGGCTGCAACCTCTGACTACGGTATTCTGTAATACTTGCGAAGCCTTTCTCGCACGTATTTTTGTGCAAGTATAATTTTAGGTGACTATCAAAAGACGTTCCTTGGTGACGAATGATAATTAACAAGATAAATATGAATTTTATCATCTGCACTTTCATTTTCAATTGTAACGTACACAAAGAAGCAATATTAGTCAAGCGTCAGGGGCGGACCTTTCTCTTTAGAACAAAAAGCCTAATGATTAACAAGACAATTGCAAAGAGCAAGAGTACAATTGTAAAAATATTGACAACTGACAAGCTTCAAGTTTTGCTAAGAGCTAAAAAGTTTCCACACCTTTTGCTATTAGTTCAATGTTTATTATCTTCACACAACAGAATCCCTCCAGCTAGTATAGTTCAATTCATATTACATTCATGCTCTTTTGTGTAAGAACAAGCTCTCAAAATTCTACCTAAAACAAAACAAATTAAAAAAACCGATACTAAGCCAATTTTGAGAAAAGAACAGTTAAAAACATCCTTTTTTCAGTGTTTCTATGGCTTGTTACGGTTGCTTTAGTGTGTCAGCCTTTATTATAGTGGTGTCTCACAAGTTTCCAACGTTTTAGGTTTTGTTATTTTTTATCCACTGATAACTAGTTCTCTTCTATGTGAAACCTCTGCCATCGGAATACGGGACAGTCACTGAATTACGGTGGAGCTTTAGCGACATCGGTGCCTAACGGAGGTAGTTGTAAGCTTATCTTACGAGTCTTTGGCCTATTACAAGAAGATTCAGCTCGAGTCCACGCTGTGTTACAGACTGAGCTCGCTCGACTTCGCTTCCCACTCTGATGCAAATCATCACAAGGTAGTCCTATCTCAGAATTTGCGTGGTATTCTGGACAGCTCTGCGATAAATTCGACAACTGCGGCACATCCGCAGACCTCGCAATCGATGGTAAAGGCTTTAGGTTTTTCTCAGCATATTTCTGAAGATTTAGCATTTCGTCTTCAAGTAAGGTCTCGTTAACATTTGAACAAATCCCTTGGTTTTTTATTATTTTTAGCACTTCTTGTGTTGATTCAACATTGGGACGATGACGCAACTTCAAATGCTCTAACACTTTTCTAGTTTCCATCACAAAACACTGCTGGCTTGACCACTTGCTCCTGGTCAGTTTCAAAATATAACCACCAACAGGTCCTTCTGTGTCATCAAAGACTGTATGCGTTTCCTGTAATGAAGCATAATTTCATTGCCAAGTGAGCTGCTGGTAAAGGTTGATTCTTCCGCATGTGTGCAGATAAACAAACTTAACAGCGTCGATTTTGAACAGATGACTGATAAAAACAAGTACATAAACCAGTAGCCTTTTATTGTTCATGGCTGTTCAGCCTTATTGTCATTTAATTGCTGTAGGAATCCCAATAGTTTAATAGAATAACAAAAGATCTCGCTTGACGAGTTCTTTTACGACGGATGGTTCCATTTGGCTCTTTTGTAAGGTCTTAGTAAGGACGAACAACCAAATTGCGAACTAATTTGCCTATTATGTGTTTTGTCTTGTTTAATATGAGACCATCAGTATTAAAAAAGTATGGTTTTCTTTTTTCGGTTTTTTTTCAGTTCTAATTCTGTATACTAAGTATATAATATTTGCGTGTTAGAAGAATTGCATGTATGTAGCTTGATTTGCTGTTTTGGAGGGTAAAATTTTTCATTCTTCAACAACAAACCACCTTTCAACAATGTAAATGTACGACGTCATCAACATATCAATTAACCGCAATTTATGCTTGGTTCAAAAGGCAATAAATATTGTTTAGGTTTTTAGGTATTTAGTCTCTAAAAGCTTTTAAATATGGTGTAAGCTTTAATGGATTTTATGTTCTTTAAGACAGGTTTATTCAAGTCGAGAAAAAAAGGATAACAATTAAGAGAGAGCACAGAACGATATCCAAACTGACAACGCAGCAAATTAAATTCTCACATAATTGCCCGAACTCTCATTAAACCAGGAACAAAGCTGTCTCTGTATGAGAGAAGCATTGGCATCAAAGAAATAAGCATGTATTTGAGATTCTTGCGCAGCTATATACTCAACAGAATCCAACAAATTTTTGATAAAACCTAATTAATGTCATGGCTTGTTGTTTAAGTCTTAAGTTATCAAACTAGCGCTTACATTAAATCTTACCAGCAAAAACAACAATGAAGACCCTGAGCTACTCACCATGCTTCGCAACAACGACAGCCGGCATGAGTTTTTAAAAGCGCAAATTAAACGCACGTCTTTTCAAGGTCTGACTTTTCTGCAGCCGAGTTTAGATATTAAACTACAGATCAGGAAACTACTCCTTTTCCAGCGGCTGCGGGGCTCTTTTAAACTGGTTAGGAGAGGAGATTGGGGTAAGCAAGCGCATACAATCAACAACCCCTCCCCCCCCCTCCCCCCGCGCGCGCCTCCTCCTTTCCCTGGTCTCTGTTTACGAATTGTCTGTTCCATGACTTCTGTGGAACTTGATGGAGCCGAAGTTGCATGCCTTCAGGTCAATTACAAACTTTTAAAGTAAAAATTTTATGTAAGCTAATAAATACCTCTTATTAGCCTCGTTTGCTCAACCCGCACGGCAAGTTATGGACCGAGTTTTTTCCGCTTCTTTTTATGGCCCATAACTTGCCGTACAGACTGAGTAAGCGAGGCTAATAAGATGTTTATTATATGGCTTTGTTGGTTATTCTGGTTTTGAAAAGGTGATCGAGAGCTAACGGTTCGTTCGGCTAATTACGGACCTGGAATTGACCAATCACAGCACGCGAAAACATTACTACATGGCTGACTGATTTCGCGTGCTGTGATTGGTCAGTTGCAGGTCCGTAAGTAGCCGTACGGACTTTAAGCTCTCGGTCAACTTTTCAAATCCGGAATAATCAACAAAGTCACATAATAAACATCTTATTACCCTCATTTGCTCGGTCCGTAAGGCAAATTAAGGATCCTTGATTTTTCCTTCCCTGATTTCATGGCCCGCGCGCCTCGCACTTTGGCCACTAGTAAAAAGGAGGAAAAATTATGTCATTAACTTGCCGTACGGACCTCGTTCTCGGCTAATAAGAGGTATGTATACAATTAATGGTATTTCAAAATTTAAATACTCCACTTCTTACATGAAAGTATAAATTCTGTTAGCTGTGTTGTAGAGCGAGGGAATCATTTTTCATCATCATATTGCATGATCATTTCTTTATCACAAATAAATTAACTTAAGCTGTAAAAGCTGTTTCTCTTGTTCTAAAGTGCCCTTTTTAACGCAAGGCTGTCAATTTGCTGCCGACAGATGTCGTGCATGCACTATCTGCAGCACATGCATATCAAAATTAGCGTTTGTTGTTTACATGTTTCTAAGTAACAGTATCTAAAGACCCTCAGGCCAGCTGGCGTTCATTATCTCATGTGTCTTGGGGAAAATTTTGACCATTAGATTTTAGTTATGCCCTATGGCTTGTTTTTTAAAACCTGATCCTGATCCTAGAAAAAAAATTTGTCTAGAATTAGTAAATATAAACGATACAGAAAGTATATCAAAAGTATGTTTGCGTGATTATCAAGTTTTTGAGACTAATGAGTAATATCGTTTGCGTGCTCTCTGTCTTAATGACAACTCGCTGTTTACTATGCATTTTCGCAACTTTTAGGATTTGCTTTATTATTTATTTTTTTTATTTTTATATGTTTATACAATTATAAAACACATGTAACTGGAAAGTACCCCAAAGGGGAGGAAATCCAAAGGAAAAACTCTGTTTGAGTTTCCATGCTTGTTTCCTGAAGTAAGACGTTCACGGCACTTTGTTTACGCTCAGTAGCTTTGGCCATTTTAACATGTTGGTCGTCTCTACATAGCGTTCAATACGTTCAGGTGCGGTATACTCAGGTTTTAAAAGACGTTTTACTACTGTATTAATACCAATTAGCAGAAACACTTTTGCTTTGCCTGAGAGATTGCCTGAAAGCACCGAATCGCCAAAATATGGCGGGATCGCACGGGAGTCTATCACCAACATGCACAGTACAGGGAGTACCTCCCCATAATCCCCCCCAGTTCCCTCTCTCAACATCAAGGGCTCAATATTTGATTTCTTGAAATGCTATTTCTTAGCCAAAGCTTTCGCTTTTGCGTAGTGCTAGAGTATACACAACTATTAGCCATTTACATAATCACTGCCAGCTGCCATCAGAATTGCAGAAAATTGTCGAGTCATAATAGTGTTGTGTGTTTTGTTTTGTTTCTGTGTAACCTGGCAACGCTAGCACCCCTAAAATGGGTTTGAGGTGAGATAACAAACCACTTGCTCGAAGGGTGTCGTGCAGCAAATGAGCGTTTAAAGGTTGCGGAAGGCGCAAAGGCCTCTAATTAAGTATCGGCTTCAAACTGCACAAGCTGTGACATTAGAGGTTGATCACGAAAAGTTTGCGATAGTTACAAACTTAACAGGTAAGCTAAAACACTGGCAGAAAGATTCAGTAAAAAACATGCTCAAGAACGGCCTTGAAATACTCACATCATACATTAATCGCCGTCAAAAGTGCTTCCCTCGAGATGCTGGTAAAAGCACTGAACAGAATTACGTATATTCGGAATAGGTTCTTAAGATTACTAGGACAAGAAAGGACGATAGGATAGTGTATTTGTAGTCGTCTAAAAAATAATACCCGAGAAATTATTGTCTTTAATATGCGGCGCCAAGCTTTCATCTAAATGAAAAAAATAAAAGACAACATTTTAAAAAAAAGTAGTACAGATTCGGCAGCTAGCCAAAATACTTTATAAAAATGAATTTATACAGACTAAAAGTGTTTCTAGTACACATATGTTTTATTTTGCTAAACAGTACTACACCTGTAAGCGCCAGGATAATCAATAAGGTGCAGTGAAGGGGCCAAGTACTTTAAAGTCTGCTACAGTATTCTAAACTGTAGCAGAGTTTTCAGCTCATGGTAAAATTCAATATTAACGATCGCGAAAGAGCGGTGTGAGCTTGATTCGAGTGACACTGCAGTATATTCGCACCAGTAAGGCAAAGTTTTCAGTCAAACTGGTCAATGTTAGTTCGTTTAAACGTTTTCCACCTTATTTCGATAAAAATAATTTTAGTTTTCAAACACGTGTATGTGTCTAAAATGGTGAGCTTGCCATCGGCATCGAATCGGCTCGCCTTAGTCAGACCTGCACCAAATATCGCGTGCAGCTGTTTCGATGTATGAAAACCATTATATGATTTCAATAGGAAGTACTTCTAATGGAAAGAGACTTTCACTTTAAACTTAAATATTTTCTTGTTTCTTTGACAATAGTATTTCTTGTTATTAGGATCATAATGCGATGCTTTGTAAAAACATACGCATGCACCCCGAGTCTATTCAACACATTTGCATCTCTTCAGCGATTCACTTAACGAACTATACATATCAAAAAGACATGTGTATTGATTAAGAATTTTACATCTGGGTAGGTTGTGGCACGAATGGAAAAAAATTCAAAAGGGGGAAAAACAAGTGAAACTTTGCGGTAAAAAAAATATACATTTGAATTTTTTCAAAACTTTTAAGATGAAAAAAGAAACTCACTGAAAATCAGAATTCTACTAGCGATTGCAATTTTGTTTCTGAACAATGCACACCAATCGTTTTGTCCGACAAACACCACAGGCAAGTATGTAATTGTGAATAAGACGCAAAACACCTCTAATAGCTATACAAGGGGAATGAATTTTTCATGAAACTACCAAAAGCTATTTTGATTAAAACATGAGAGTATAATGATATCTTCCTGAGTTTTAAATTTTAATATTATATATGCTCTTAAAGTATATTAGTTTTTCCCCAAAATATATAGCTTAAGCTCGATCTATCTGCCGTGTTTCACTTAAGCACCGTTTTATCGATCTTAACTCCTGTTTAATTGCACTTCATTTTAGTATTCACGCAGCGTGTCATTTAGTCATCATTCATTCCACCAAACCATACTGTCAGATCATACACAGATTACTGAAAAACTAGTTTAAAAAACATAAAACCCTGTTTTCCTGCGTTGGTGATCAGTAAGATGAACGATAGTCTTTTCTGGTCAAAAGGCCGTTTGATATAGTATGTTTTTCGGCCTTAAGGCTTGATGAAAAGCTGACATTTAGAGCATGCATTACTCGCCATTAGCCCGTCGTTCAAGAAGTCTGCAAGTCTCCAAGTGACTAAAAATACCCCCATTTTCAACAATAATGAAAAGAAAACAAGGATTGTATCTGCAGTGAACTTTAATTAAAGCCAGATAAAGGTATAACTTGAAAACAGAAACTTGTTTTGACGCTACACTGAAAGGTGGAAAGCACAAATATTATTTTTCTACGGGGGTTAAATTAAACGAAAATAGCAACAGTCGTTGAAATATTCAAAAGTTCTCACATAAAACGTGTTTACACCAAGCTGCGTGAATCCTAAAAGTTTTAAGATTAAAATGCAGCGAAAAAACTGAAATCAACAAACTCATCATATACCGTGTTCATACCAAACACTAAACATGATTATATCAAACTAGTTCGACTTTAAAATGTTGCTACTATAACGTGCTCATAGGTTTTTACGGGTTCTGAACTGAGCGTTTCAATGCTTTAACGATAAATTAACAGGTTTATACAGTTTTTAAGGAAGTTTGAGTTCTGCAACTGTCAAATTTACTTTCAAATATGGTTAATTAAAACCTATTTAATAAGTAGTGTAAATGTGGCTATATTTTAAAATACTCATGCAGTCCTTAAAAAACAAAAACAAAAAAAGAGATAGTAGAAAGGTGTTCCAGTTTGTTTACCATCATGTTTGGTAACACCATACGTATTACAAAACTGATAAACACTTCTGCGGTAAACAAATACCGTGGTCGCTCCCAGTTTGCTGTTAATTTTTGCAGTTGAGTAGATGACAAACACACAAGTTCAGTACACTAGAGATTTTTGGCTACTCTCATGCCAACATCGTACCTAGGCTCTTCTCTCTCATGCATCGAGTTCCCTGAGCGTTTACGAAATTAAAACTACGTCCAGAAAATGTTTTTACTGCTGACTTATCTAAGACTGTCCGAGTATGAACACTTTGTGAAAGAAATCGGTTCTTGAAGAAGAGTAATTACACATTAGAACCAAAATATTTCGTTTTAGTTTGCTAAAAAAAGAGACTAGCGAACTTCGATTTTCCGGATGGTATGTATAGTTGGTTCCGGGTCCTTGTCCACGAGAATTGTGGTAGGCTTTAATCGGTCCGTGCATCCATATGGTCACCTCAAGTTTGTTGTTTAAAACGGCAAACCAGATTTATATTTTGTAAAAACTCGCAATAAGGTTTATAATTTTTCTACTACCTGTCCAGTAGACATTTCAAATAAACCCGTTGGTTAACCCATGAACTCATCAAGACACTTTGTAACATTGCAATGACTCAGTTGTTTTGTTCAGGTTTTCACTCCAAAAATGCAAGTCAAGTAATGAAATGACACACTTCGTTGCACATGGGCGCCACGAAGAAGAAACTCACCGGTCTCATGTCGGACCGGGATGGTTGGACGATGTTGGTGGTGCGCTCGACAAAGTCGCCACGATAATATAAATATATACACAATCCCATTTCCGTTTTTAAGATTCTTTCTATAAAGAGAGTCTTAAAAAGTTAAAAGTAGTTTGCATATCATAACAATTAAAACTATAACCATAACCATAACCATAACCATAACCATAGCCAAAGCCATAATCATAACCATAACCATAACCACAACCATAGCCATAGCCATAGCCATAACCATAACCATAACCATA
>JAOBRG010342469.1:0-29259 GCA_027574985.1 Umimayanthus nakama | reverse complement strand
AAGTGTCCGTTGTCCGTCTTAGAGAGGTGTCCGTCTTATAGAGACTTAAAATACAGTAAATGAGTGAAAAACCAGCAGGGACCACGATTTGGTGTCCGTCTTATAGAGCTGTCCGTCTTATCTGGGTGTCCGTATTGAGGGGTTCGGCTGTAGCTGTTGGTGGGAAAACTGGTAGGCTAGTTCTATATGCTGACTGGCGATCTTTCTGCTCTCGTTTCTGACATTAAGTCTGCCAAACATTTACTGAGGTATTGAAATATTTTGGAAATTTTTCTGGATAAAAGAGAAGCGCTGTAGCAAGGCTCCAAGCGCAGATGTACAAAATGTCCTCTGGGAATTAAGTGGCCGACGAAAGGGGTCGACCAGCAGCTGTTTGAAGCGGCTCCATGATTCGCTAACCGAACAATAACAACAATAATAACCACCATCTTAAAATAATATGGTATGTTTTTCGCCTGTGGGATATAGTGTTTAGCTGACGTTTCGAGCGTTAGCCCTTCGTCTGCTCCGATGAAGGGCTAACGCTCGAAACATCAGCTAAACACTATATCCCACAGGCGAGAAACATACCATATCAACTTTTGCTGATTAAACCCATTTTTTGTTCAGCGTACTCGCCCACGCAGATAAAACAGTTTTTTTTCAAAACTAGTCTCCCACCTTAAAATAATAAAATAATACACAACCAAACAAGTACAAAAGAGCTGCTTTGTTGAACGATCACAATGAGAGACAATAGAGCTTCGTTATTACCGGACGAAAGGCGTTAAAGCGCTTGGAGTTTATTTTTCTTACGACACAACCGCATGTGAGGAGGAAAATTTGAATGAAAAATTGAAAACGTTTAAAAGGAACTTAGACATTTGGAGATTCCGTGATTTGTCTATTTACGGAAGAGGACCTATAGTTAAAACATTAGGAATAAGTAAACCCACTTTAATATTCAAATTTTGTCATCTCTATCCCAGATAGGGGCGGATCCAGAAATTTCAGGAAGGGAGGGAGGGGAGGCGGAAGCCAAACTCTAGAAAGGGGCGGCCGGAATTCTACTTTTCAGTGCCGCTTTCAGTCATTTTTTTTATAAATCTCCTACAAATATTCCCGACCAAAAGGGATGACCAGGTTCCGTCTGGCCCCTCCCCTAAATCTGCGCCTGACAGAGAGTGTGATATCCTACGCGGAAAAGTTTCTCTATAACTTTTTGTGGAACGGTTAAGGCAATAAAGTAAAACGAACAGTAGTTTTTAATTCTTTCAAAGAAGGCGGGCTAGAGATGATCGATATACGTAGTATGGTTGAAGCTTTACAGTGTAAGTGGGTTTTGAAGTACTGATCAATAGCGAGCCTAGTATTTTGAGTACCATACTTGACAACTTAAAAAAAAAATAGATATCTGACCATTCATACAAAGGTACTGCAGATTAACAATTTTAATAAATTGAGTCAACGCAAAAGACCTAAAAACAGAAAGAACTTCACATAAAAAGTGAAATCTGGTCCGTATGAGTCTCGAACTCATGCATGACCCTAGCTTTATTAGCACTACGCTCTTCCGACTGAGCTAACGGACCCTTTATATAAACACACTCCAGATTAAAGAGTGTCGCAGACATAAAAAGATGAAATATGTTTCGTATGAGGCTCGAACTCCTAACCTTAGTGTTATTAGCACCACGCTCTACCGACTGAGCTATAACGAACCTAGCCTCCTCCGCAGGCAACTCAAATATTTAAAAGGGCGGATTTAAACAGGCGGCGAAGCCGCGAGATCGAGGGGCCGAAGTAAAGGCCCCGATCGAGTCGCCGAGCGGAGCGAGTCGCGCTCAATGCCCTCATTCAAGCTTTTGCCCTTGCCTCATTAACCATCATTAGGCTCATTTACCATCACTCAGCATATCCGCTCGTTTAAACAAGAGTTGCCTGCGGACGAGGCTATAACGGACCATTGATACAACCGTATTCCAAAATGACATAAGTATAGACGTGAATATTTCTTACTTCAGCGAAAGAGGAACAAGCAAGTCATAGTTAGCTATGCAACTCAAATCAAAAATGAAAACTGTGACATTGTTAAGGTTTCTGACTAAAACAAGAATACCACACATCAATGCCCGACGCAAGCTTCCAAAATATTCTCTGACGATTTTTCTGTTTTACCAACTTTACCGGTGTCACGGTTTTCAGTATAGATCCCATCTAAGCTATGAACAAACACCAGGCTGAAATTTCAATCAGAAAAATTTTAAAAATTTATCTAATCCTTGTACACAGATATGAGATGTACATAAACACAAAAGTTGTTGGAGTTTAGCTTGGTCATCGGACGCTGGGAGGTGATAAGATTCAACGCTGTATTAAATGATAGTTTCATGTGTTTTTCTCTGGATCAGTAGCTAGTAACAACAGCAAAAACATAGTGCCATTTTACACGATTTGTTCCCGCAACTAATCCACTGTTAGTCCACTCTGCGCTCATCTGTTATTCATCAGCTAATATTCAGTGCTGTCTCGTAGAATAACTGTTAATTAACACAGTTGGTAAGCATTTGGTTCTCTGCCCTTTCAACTTTAATTTCCCCTTTTAATATGACTGACCTCTATAAATCTCATTGAAAGGAAGTGCTATTTTGGTCAAGTTATTTTAAAAGTCAAGTGGCGGTCACGCAAACATGAGGAAAACGACACGAGGACGATGGATCAATCGTACAATAGTCAAAGATCGTTTACACTGAGCAGTCTCAGGTTGAATGCTATTTTGAGTTATTGGGGACGGACCATTAGAAAAATTAAGGGGGGTGGGGCAAAAGAGAAAAAATCCTGCAAGCAAAAATCATAGGGGAGGAAATTCGAGCAGCTTCTTTTGACACAAAAAAGGTTGGTAAACCACAAAAATATCTTGCGCCGCTAATTCATAGGGGGAAAAAATTCCAGCAACTCAGGAAGAGACGCCTACTTGACAAGAAAGGTCGAAACGTTATGCTTGCATGATTTTTAGAAACTGAAAGAGTTTTACAATTCTTGCTATTAAAGGTGCGACGAAAATTAAAGCAAGCCGTAATTCACCCCGTTGACCCTCCAATCCCACCTTCAAGGAGTTCGTAAACCCGTATGGCGTCTATAAATAAAAGCACGTCTACAAATATAGTAAGGCTTTGGAGTTGAGGCTCCCACCTGCCCTCTTTCGGCCAGATTCTCTTTAATTTGATTCATTTTGATTTTCCACTGGACTCAGCCCCAGAACAGGATCAAGCATTTGAAACAACGAGAGCGTGTTTCGGCTTGTACCTGATGGTGAGTTATCCGCGTGCTGTGCGTTGGAAGGATGTTTGATTGTCGTATAATTGGATTTCCTTGGTCTGTTCTAAAAATTGTTTTTTTTTTTTAAAAAAAAAATGGCCTCTCTATGTTGAAAGGTCTTATTTTAGAACTAATGATAGTCACATGATTTGGAGTTTACTAAAGGTTCCCTTGAAGCACGGTTCAACGTCTCCGCCCCCCCCCCGTCCTTACCCCGCAAACCCGCCACAGTATCTTATAAACAGTGAAGTATTTAAACGTAGCGGTCATGTCAGTGTTGCATAGAGCCAGAATTCAACCCGGCCGTCCAGACCACAGATTCCGGTAAGAATTCTAATTTGTCCGGCAAGACGGCTACATGGTTTTACTCTTCATTCTGAAAGCATACGCTAATCACGGCATAGTCACTGAACAGCAGTATATCAATGTAGTTAAAACAAACTCTCTCATTTCCGAAGAGTAATTTTTAAAGAGTACACTCTTTATAGTATACTTTCAACTACCATGATGCTTTGCGCGCAGGTTGTCTCATTCGTTTATACACTCCTTTTTTATAAGAACTTTTTTTTATAAGAACATGAGGCTGAAAAAGGCCCAAAAATTTAGAACATATTAAGAACATGCTGAGGTTGAGAAGAGATGAAAAACTTTTATTAGTCCTGGTGGCTGTGTAAGTTTATGGAAATACTTTGTTTCCCGGTCTCCAATAATCGGGTCATCAGTGCAACACGCATTTTATCGTCGTTAATCAGTGGTTGTCAAGGATAATCTCGAATCTCAAACTGATCTTTAGAAAACTGAGTATTGAGTAGTGTAAGTTACGGCGTATCAGCTTGACGGAAGTGTGTATTGATAAAAAGATATAGAACAATCAATACTTTATTTTACAGCTATATTTGACAAGTATTCAACAAATACGCGATATGATAGATAGTGCAGTGGCACCGAGTCGGCTATCATTAACTCACATGTGGAATAATTGTTTTATTAAATACGAAACACTGGATAAAAATGCCTCAAATTTTCCAGCTCGAGTTTTTGGCCATATTTAGGGAAAGTTTTCCTTGATAAAACTGGCAGTTTCTCTATTTGGACAAACTACAGTATATTGGATTTATAGCGTGAGTAGAGAGCCAAACAGACTACCAGAAAATCAATATCCAGTTTTTGGTATTTAATAAAACACAATATATGATCTGAAAAATCTATTATTGTTAAGAAAAAACATCTTTTTTGGAGAAGAAATGCCTTTTCCTGGCCACTTTTTCCAAAAGTGTCGGTTTCGGGCTACCCCTTGCCACATTTTTTGGACTAATGCCAAATGGATGAATATTTTCAACGCTTCTTGAGCTGTGAGGGTAGCATAGGGGGATAGGGGGGGGGGGAAGCTCGGTCCGAGTTAGGACGCTTCTTTAATGCAAAAGAATGGAGCAAATAATTCTAGCAGTATATCTTCAAAATTACACAAGTTTTCTTATATAAATGCTTTTGAATGCAACGTATCACAATACGTAAGTTCATGTAATCTGATGTGTTTGTTGCACGCGCTGTGAAAGTGCAACAAGAGACGGTTGTGCGACCAGACGGTAAAACAAGCACGTGTCATCACCTCGACAATTGAAAAGGTGAGTGGCGGCCTGCTATTCGTCGGTCGGCATGCCAGATGAAGTCCAATGATGTTATGCAGTCAAACCAAAATGTCATGGCTGGTCAATCGTAATGATGACATGTCATTCCACAGAACACCGAGGTCGCGATTGGCGGCTTAAATGACACACACCACGACTTCAACAACACAGTTGGATGCGAGCCTTGGCTGCGTTCCTGGCAGTACTTTGACCGGAACGTATTAAGACTTAAAGCCGAGAAAAAATGGAGGATGAGAAAGTTTCTTTTACGAGTTTCGGAAGAGAAATTGGAGATCGGATCCAACGAAGAAAGCGAGTCTTGGAAAACCAAGGTAAAACTGAACGTAGTTTTTAAAGCTGCTCTTGGAGTATATTTAAGTGATTTGACTCTGTTTCAGTTTTGAGAGGCAGTTTCGTAGAATGGGACAACAGCCGAATGTCATTGTTTTGAAATAATCTGCTTCCTTAACGCATTTTGAAACTCATGTTTCTGGTCGTGAAGATTTTATGTAATCCTCTATTCCAAACTGGCTGCGTGAAAAAGTAAAATGTTCAACTGGTCAGCTACTAGTACTTTCATTAAGAATATTCTGAATACGTGAGTAGAAATATTGACTGCGTTTGAAATGACCGAAGCCAAAACGAAATCTGATCCGACAATTTAAAATGCCGCTGTATTGCTTTACCAGACTGCCATCACGGTGAAGTTAGTGCCACTTTTTGGTGGTTAACTCTTGTTAACCTTAATTCTACAGTGAGTACTTTTTCGTTCTAAATTAAAAAATGAAGAAAATAGATACTGGTAAAATGTATTGCGAGTATCTTGAGAGTGGATGATGATGAAACAGCGCCAGCGAAATCACACCTCGCTCCTCAGCTGTCAGCTGTTAAAATAAGTGCCAAGCTTCTTTTTGTCTGGTAAACTGGCATCAAATAACATTTTTCAAAGAACAAAATTAAAAAAAACGACTGACATTAGTTCAAGAGCCATTTTTTTAAAAATGAAAAAATATAAATCATGGTTTCCTAACATAAAACTGTCGCCCAACCTCTTGTCCTTATTAAGTATTATGCACAAGGTCAGTTGTGATTAAACCCGTCAGTCCTCATGACTCGTGGGAGATGAAAAGCATGCAGTTGGCGTCATATGAGAACAAACCAGTTCGCAAAAGATAAACCGACATTGTTGAATTTGTGTTTTAGATCGACTTATCATTTTGCAAATTTTCAAACCAGCTTTCAGGATTTTCAAAAAAATTTTAAATGATAAGTTGATATTAAATCTTATCTTATTGTCTGTGGTTTTTTGTTGTTAACAACAACAAAGCTCTTTGTTACCTGACAGTGACAGAAATATTGTCAGGTAGTGTTTTAAAAGGGGTTTGCGCTTGGATATTCCGAGCAAAAGCCGGATCGTTATTGGCTGCAGGTCACATTGGTCATCTTTCTCTTCATATACAACATAACATTGAAGCCAACGATTTCTTATATCTACTAACGGGATTTTTTGGTTTTTATCTGTTTTGTATACATTACTTATCAAATCTAAAAAGTGGTTTATATGTGTAGTGTGAAACAACAACTTCAAATATCAAAAGCTAAAAGGCTTTTTTCATAAAAGCTAGCTATCGAGTTTTCACTGATTTAGTGAGTCTGTGGCTTCTGCTTGTGATTGCGTTTTCTCCCTTGCTCTTTTCACCAAGAAAAATATGAATAGGATAAAAAACAACCTCTAAAATTGGGTTGAGACGTTTTCTTAAAATAATATGTCTAAAAGTAAAAAAAAAACATCAAAACTACTTGTCTTTCCTTTTTTTGCCTAAAAGAAATACAGAAATTGCAACTTGCGAGCTGACAAACACTTCCTGTTCAATATTGATATTTTCTTAAGCTAAAATTAAATACTGCAAATAAATTTAGTTAAAACGCTGAAAATGTTTGGCTATTCCCGTATTCAGTTTCAGGTTCCATTTCAAATTAATTGAGAAAATAACCAGTCGTATTGTTTTGTTCACTACATAAGATATTTCTCGTTTCACATTAACATACTCAGTAAAACTTAGTTATCCCTATAAAACTTATTGCAATTCATCTTGGTCACTGATACATTAATTCAACCGAAATAGACGATTATACCTACTCCAAAATACGTGCTGTATGTATACGCGTAATAAGTAATGGTGAATATCTGGCTCACGCTGCACAACTTTCCGAACATTTGCACCTACTGGACAATTTAGCATCAATATGTAACCTTTTTTATTGCTAAATTGATGCATTGCCATCACAACTTCCTTTTACCTCCATCTTTTCAGGATTTATGCTCTAAAACTAATGAGAAAATTCGCATCTAAGAACTAGATTATTATTGTTATTTTAAAATACACTACAACAATACCAGACAAGCACAATAATACAGAACACCTTTTTGCCGTACTAGTGTCAAACAACACACTATCCTCTTTCAAGGATGCCTTATGGGGAATTTTCTTTCTTCTAAAACAACTGACCTCAAATAATATCAACACATTCAACACCAAGCTTCGAGACTGTCTATATGCAGTGTTTTGTTTTTTCTCGTTCATCCATATAAAGGAACAATGCAATAGTGACAATGTTAACACATTTTCATTTTCATTAAGTGCTAGATATAGAGTCTGTCATTGAAATTTGGGGCCACAAATTTAGACTTGTCACAAGTAGAGCTCGATAGTTCAGAAGAACAAATTGGCGAAGAACTTTTGAGAAAGTCTACCGCAAGTCTTGTAAGACTCGCAGTTTCTTGGGGTTCCTTGCAGACAGTAATCATCAGACATATTTGATACATATGTGTACTTAGCTAGTGGTGAAGGGCATTTTTGAAAGTCTTTACAACTATATTCACAGACTATACTTGACAGAGGTGAGCAAGAACTCAAGAGTAAAGACTGAATGTAGTTTTCAGCAGAAAAGTTGTTTAGAAGCTTCAGTTTGCTAAAGCGTTGGCCGATCAGGGCACATAGGGCCATGTAGTGTAAACTAAGGCCGCTCTCCATTTGCTCGTACTGCCCGACCGAAAAGAACACGGTTTTGGCCTGTTTAAAGGTCCAAGGCGCGCGATTTTTTTTCTACACTTACTTGAAGATGACGGACGCTTACTAGAACTGCGACATTGCTCAAACTGAGACTCGTACTCAGAAAAATTCCAAGAAAAAAAATAGAAGTTAAAAAAGCCGAAGAAAGGTTGGCATAACGAGTCTCGAATGTAGGAGCTAATAAACAGGAGCCACTACTCACAACCACTTCGCTGCCAACACTTTATATTTTTTGTATGTCTATTCAAAAACGTTCTTACAAAAGTAAACCTGACCCAACCCTAACCCCTACTTACCATCGATAACCCTGAGCAGCCATCAATTGCCCTATGATATGAATTTACGAATAATAAATGAGTTGTGACAGTCCGCCATCTTGAAGTGGGTGTAAAAAAGAAACTCGCCCAAGGCGCGCGCGTATATGTATTTTCCCTACCACAACTCTCCAAATTCCCGCGCTTTGGCCGACCGGAGCGGGAGAACTGAGCGGCTCTGATCCATGAGCAGGGTCATTCCGGCCAGAACTAATTCTGAGAACTCGTGCGTTCCATTTATGATTTGACCGGTCGGACGACTGAGCCAGACCGGGCAGATAAAAAGCGATCTAAGAAACGGTTTTCTCTCCCTTACCAGAGTGTGAGATATGTGGAGACAAGTCTACGGGCAAACACTACGGGGTGTTCTCTTGTGATGGGTGCAGCGGATTTTTCAAAAGAACGTGCCACCGCTCCGAGCCCTTCCTGTGTAAGGGCCACGGGGACTGCACAGTGGACAAGAGCAGCCGTAACGACTGTAAGGCTTGCAGGCTTAGAAAGTGTCTTCGCAGCGGAATGAATGTAGATGGTCAGTTTAAACTCACCCATTTCGATTCATCTATTTTAAGTAGTCTGTTTGTTACTTTGAAATTAACAACTGTGGAATGTGAATAAAGTAGGGAATGGAATGTGTATCGACGATATTTTTTGGAAACGCAAAATGTTAATTTTTTTCTAAACGGGGTGTCAAAACTGAGAGAGAAAAAGACTGACACGTCCCCTAGTCTCAGACTCTTGTTACTTACAGTATCAGGCAATTATCTTTTTTATATGAAAGAATGTCTAACATTTGCCCTGGAGTTGAATGCTCCTTCAAAACTGCACTCTATAACTATCTGCCTTTAACCCCGAGAATATTTCCAGTTGGAAATCTGTGTGCTTCAAATGTCACTCTACTCGAAACTTGACAAAAATTCCGCCAACGTTGTTACTGAGTTCTTAAAGTATTCTTATAGGTCGTAGTATAATAGTTCGTATTAGGTGCAGATTTGTCAGACCCCAATCGGACAAAACCAACCGCGAGCGTAAACACGCTTTTTAATTTGCCCTTACTCTAGCCGGCAAGAAAGAAATCTGATAACAAACAAAAAACACTCTTAAAATCAAAGTTGTACATGCGCAACACTGTCGGTGATGTTGCACTGACGAACGTTACCTAAGAAGCAACTATTCCCATGATTCCGTGCAGCATCCAAAACAAACTAGGTTCTTCGCCTTTTCTTAGTCCCGGATGCAGTATGCTCAATGCATGTTCTTTTTAGAAACTCAACAGTTCACCCTCAATCCTTATAGAAAGACTGATTCATATAAGAAGGAGCGTAAACACAAAAACAGTTCCTTCTCCTTTTTAAAACTTAGGAGTTCAGGGGCGAGCTGCCCGCAGGTCAAAGAAAATCGGCGCCATCTCGGTTGGTTACGTAAAGGATGAGGTGATCGCTATCAGTGACAGTGAGAGAGCAGACCTGAGCCCAGGTACAAACCATACAGCGGTAGTTCAGGGACCACATGAGCACATGTCGATAGAAGGCCCAATCTGCCCGCAAATACAGCCCAATATCAACTCGTCCGAAGGACTCAGCAATTCATCTGACTCCTTGGCCCCAGGCTCCTCTGGCTCTGGTAAGTTTTGTACTAGTCTACATTTAAGTTCATTGTCAAATGTCCCCCCCGTCCTGTAACATAATTTGTGCAGCCGACCGTCAAAGTGCTCCCCAACCCAGTCCCTATCGATATTATGATCC
This sequence comes from Umimayanthus nakama, assembly GCA_027574985.1. Lineage (NCBI taxonomy): Eukaryota > Metazoa > Cnidaria > Anthozoa > Zoantharia > Parazoanthidae > Umimayanthus > Umimayanthus nakama. Next base: position 19,204 of record JAOBRG010342469.1, on the reverse strand, counting down.
TCATATCTTTTAGTAATTGTTCAGCAATCGCTGGATTAGGCCAATGTATGATTTGACTGGAATGGTTTAAGTATTCTGTTGTTTTGACGGTGATTAGGGAAATTAACACGCAGTAATTGCAACACATAAAAAGACTAATAAACAAATAAACAATGGCATTCGACACGTTTTTCGACATAACTTGAAATTAGTAAGACATAGCTGCTGTGTGTAAACTGAACTTGAATCTGATGATCTGAAGCATGTGTATCTCTCTGTATACGAACAGTTGCTTTGATTTTGTTGCATGAAAAGACTTTTTTGATTAAGACTTTAGCTACCTTCGGTTGGCATGCATTTCTTTTCTTAGAATACGGGACACTGATATAACTGGCAAGGGTAACGTTAAGATTACATTTTTAGTTTTACATTTTTAGTTAAAACTCTAGTGTAAGACAAAAATGAACCACAAGCGCTGGTTCAGCAGAGGTAAGTTATTTGATTATGATAAAGAAGAAATTGATCACCTATAGTAAAACAAGAAAAATCCTTCCAATTGTTTAAAAGGAAGAAAAGGTATGGAAAAGGATCAGAAAAGGGTTGTTATAAAAAGAAAAGATTCCAAATATGAATGGAAAGTGGATAATCACTTGTATATGAAAGAACCATAGAAGTAAGAATTATTGAATCCGCCGGCTGATACACAAAAGGTTCTCCATAAGTCACACAGCCGGCAGATCAACCTCGATTGTCCTAAATGATACAGCTGGGTCCAGTTTCACTTGTTTGGGGGTGCAATTGCAAAAAGGTCGTTGGAATGAACTAAAGATTAAAAATAACAAACCGAATAGCGCACGAACTGAAAACCATCGGATCCAGTGCGTTTTGAGACAAATCGTTTCACTTTTTTTCGGGCTTTCTTTTTCCCTCTCCCAAACTCATTTTATGGCACCAAAGAATAGTCCGGAGCTGACGAACTTCGTGTGTTCGTGCCGGGTGTGTTATTTTCTCTAGTCGCGCCTAGATATCAGCAAGCTACTACACTTCTTTGAAAAAGTTTATGGAAAGACTCTTAGATGCTGAGCAATTTTAGTTTGAGCGCTGATGCTTGAGGTCATATCTGACTTCTACGACTACGTGCTTAATCTAGAACGTGCAACTCTTGGATGGAAATCAAAACTGACGGTATAAATGTCAAAAGCAGGTCATGGGTAAAAATAACAAGCACGTTGGCGTTGTATTTGAAAGGCTACCGATACAAATCGTAGCAGTATGTTTGTGAGACATATGGCTATCGGCAAACTTGCAGCAAAGTTCCTCATTTATATTCTGAGTGTCTCGAAGTAACTGTTGTTTTGAAAGCAAAAGCAAAGAGAAAATATGTCTACAAGTTCAGTTGTGTAATGTTTACTGAGTGTCAACATTATCAAAGATCACCACTCCACCTGATCATAAATCCTCAGGGCGGGCGGACAATTGCCACAGACAGAGTCTTAAAAGTTTTAGTAGGTATGTGACTGAAATCCAATCAGAAGTAGTATCCACTTGTGTTGACTTTGTGTAGTCAGAACATGCAAACTCAAGGCGTTTAGAAGACCCCTGGAGGTATGTCGCTCCACAGATGCATGTATACTAGTACAATTTAGCGTAAGACTCAAAACTAATCACTTTAAACAGTTGTTGCAAATTTCGTTTTTAAGATGACATTAATAAAGCATGTGTGTTCTTTTTTTAAACTGACCTTTGCTACATATTAAAGCTCTCAATTTTTCTATTTTTGCGCATTGCTTAGTTTTTCTTATTTTTTCTACTTGTTTCTTTTCTTCTTTCTTTTGATAGTATTAATTTTCTTAATCAAACAATTGTGAGGCTCCAGACTCGAATAGTTCATACTGCTTCTTGTTGTGGCCAAAAACAGATATAACTGACTAGAAATCCCAGCTTGTCAGAATTAACCTTTCTGATGATGATCGCATTGAATGAAACTTGGTCAGTTCTATAAACCAGGTATTGTTTTTTTCTGTCCTTTGTTTTTCACTCCATAGTTTGCCTTAAAAATTAAAACAGCCATCAAAATTTACATGCGTGCTAAAATTACTCGAACCTCTAGGTCAGTCGTAAGTGAATACATAGGTGATAACTAATTACTATTAACTTGTACGTATTAACCTCAGTTAAGTTCTTTATACATGTAAATCGAGGACCTTTGAAGTTTTCGGCATAGTTTTAACAGCTTTTTGGGTCACCCTTTGACTATGTCACTACGTTAAAAAGGTCTATAACCAGCCCCTCTTCAAAACCCTGTAATTTCGATCTCACTGTCGCTACTATTTGGTTCCACGTTTCAAAATCTTCAGTTTTTCTATGTTTTGTTCCCTGCTGAACTGAACTTACGTGTCTTCCGAAATGTCTAGACTGGATGAGATTATCTTTTACAGTTGCATTGTACGTGGGTGTTCGATGACAGATTACTTGTCGGAACCAAACACACAGCCAAAAATTCCATGTGGAACCTAAACCATGAACTACTAAATTTTTTTCTATTTTCTACTTTGCTAATAAGAACAATTAGATTCAGATTAGCATTTTAAGAACAATTTGAGCAGGCCGGAAATTGCCAAAAATTGCTGAACAGCGACGCTCTGGCTATATTGTAGATCTGATTTTTATGAAAGAGTAAATGATACCGGACCTGTGTCCTGACTGAAAACATAGCGTGCGTGAAAAATACGATTTAGCTTCAGTTAACTGAATATGTCAAAAACTCATATGGTATTAGCGCCCGGGTCAAAGTGAATTTCTTGTGCCGGTTTCTTTTGTAGATGTATTAAACTTGTCAACGCAGTCTAAATCCAAATTTGTCCTTGTTCTGGCCCCGCTGTAGTCACACGAACTCATGAGAGCGTATAGAAACATTTGATAAGAGGCTCTAACTATGACGGAAACAAAACAAATTTAAAAAATGGTAAAATTGCTTCGGGAGTTGCAGCTTTTTGCTTTTTCACACTAAATGGTTTGCAAGTTTTATCAATTTGTGAACAGCTTTTCCAATTTTTGTAAATTTGCGACATTTTCTTACTGAAACTAATAGGTAAGACTTCTGTAGCCCGCCGCCCGTCGGCGCATCCCGGGAGGGAGAAGGGGGGGGATGGAACGGGTGAGTAGTTACCCCTCATTTTGGGCTAACACAAAAGAAAAATATAAGAGGTATGCTACAGACCCGCATATCTTATTGATCACAAAACGAATAGTCACCTCCCACCCCAATCATCCTTCTACTGTGAGCCGTCCCTTTCCAGGTTATTTCGCTATTTCCGGGATTCCTTGATTTAGCCGTGTGGCGTAAAGCATGTGAGGGAGTGGGATGAGGTTCGTTACTCGGTTTCGCTGCTCATTTTTCACTGACATACTGGTCTGAGGATAAGGAAGAGACGGCTTGTAGTCTACCCCCCTCCTTAACAAGAGTCACCCCCATTTGAAAGATCTTGGATCCGCCCCTGAACTCAGGGATCTTTCCGGCCATGGTCGACTGCCGACCTACCTAGCATGTATGAGCGCAGGGAAACCATTACAGCAAAGCTTTTTAATATGATGTTATTTCAAACCCCGATCACAAGCTTCATAGCCTCTTCCCAACCAGAAACCAGTCCAAATACTCCTTAAGAAATGACAGAACATACCACCTTCCAGGAGCCAAAACAAATAGATTGAAAAACACTTTTATATACAGTAATTGTAGGTAAATCTTATTTGAATACAGTTTCCACAGTTTATTGTGTAATTTCAGATACCCACTTCCTAATTTTTATATTTTAGTTTTAAAATAATACATCACCTGTAAAGTTTTAATGTAATTCAGAATAGATTGCTGTAATTTTAAAGCTCAATAAAATCTATCTAGCAGTGCGGCGAAGAGGATTTCTTGAAACAGTTGTTTTGTACATGCTGACCGCCTTGCTGCTGTCCAGCCAAACTACAACATGATAAACTTTGATTTACACTTAGGGTGAACTTAAGCAAACTAGTTGCTCCGACTTCCGCTTCGCAACTCGAGTTTGCCATGCATCACTTTTACTCAGCAAACAATAAAACCAGACGTGTATCACGGATCTTTTGCACGAAGGTGTGTGGCCGCCTTGAACTGTATTTAGCTTGTTTTATTGAAAGAGATACGAATATAGAGTAGTCAATAGTATAAAGAGTGCTCGCTTTTTTCATAAGAACATTTTTATAAGAACAACGAGTCTCAGATTTCATCAATTGCGCATAAATTAAGAGCAAGCTGAAAGCAATTGAGGCTCGGCTTCAAATTCAAATGTAGCTGCTGAGATTCTTTTTTTAAAATACAACACATCACGTCATTATACATCGGGGCTGGAAGCGGAATCTTTTCAGTATGATAATCGTTATTCACAGATATTTTTCGACCAATGATTCATTTATAGAATTTCTTCATGATTCATTTGTTATCATGAGACAAAAACTGAAGGTTCATTTTTTTGTCCATGATTCATGATCCACTGCCTGCGAGATGATGTGATTCATGATTCCTTCACTTTTTTTAGCCGTGATTCATGATTCAAGATTCCGCTTCCACCCCCGATTGTACACGAGGCGATTCACTGCAGTTCTTTCGGCAGTTAGAAACACTCATTGAGCAGAGAAGAAAATCAAAACTGTGCCGTATTTTACGACAGTGCCGAAGTGACTAATTGATTAAATGGAAGTAAGAATACTTTTAAGAACATTTTAAGGACAACTGAGGCTCAAATTGTGCAAAAACGTTAGAACAACGAGCCTCGGCCTAAAATTTACTGGTTTTAACGAAAAAGGCTTGCCGTAGACTACTGTCTTGCTTGTTCTCGTTCACGTTGACGTTCGTGTCCTTGTTACTTTACCGGTTCTCTAGTGATACGTCGTAATCGCTTTCCTATACGCCGTTGTGCTGTGAAGAGAACTAACTAGTTTTGTAATGACCCCATCAAATTCTAAAGTACCAAACAAAAAGTTGATATAGAACCAATCGGTTAACTCCACACATTTCATATCGATAAGCTGAGAGAACTTCGGGTTTCACCATAGAGAATTTGAAGTGGGTGATCAATTGTCTTATTCTCAAAACTGAAGAACGTATCATATTATACTGTAAAGAGAAAATAGATATTGATAAATTCTGTTTTAGTCAAATGATTAGAGTTTCTTATACATATTTGCAGAGCCGATCTGCCAGGAATCTCCACAACACTTACCGCTGACCCCTCTGAGCACGGTCGCCCCTCAGGTCCAAGGTCACACAGTTATGCTAAACACGAACGTGACACAAGCAATCTGTACTTCTTCCCCGGGCCCACGCGCGTCTACTGTGTTCCACGTAAGAAAGGACAGTAGCTCACGTGACAGGGAGAATAGAAGGGATCTGTTAGTTGAAAGCTCTGATACATCTGTCAGGAAAGTGAGTGATTCGACGCCACGTGCGCAACCGTGCATATCCCAGTCATCTGTCATTCTCCCTAATTTTAACACCCAAAGACCAGCCGAGCAAGCAAGATATCGAATTGTACCAAATATTCGTTTCCATAATTCTGACAGCGCAGATAACAGCAGCATTCCATTCGCGCCTATCAGCGGACAAGTTCTCTCTAAACCATGTCTCTCGCCTCACTCCCTACACGCCGCCCCGCCTCTCACACCTCCCTTGTCCCCACTCCCCGAGCTGCTTAAAGCGGTAGAGCCAGTCCACTTCCAGGCATCCGAGAACATCCAGGATGCCGCCACAAAGCTGCTTGTTTCTTCCATCCGGTTTGCGAGACACGTGCTATGTGTTGGTAGAATCTCACTGCGTGATCAGATCATTCTGATGGAGGAGAGCTGGAAAGAGCTGTTTATTTTGGACGCGGCTCACTGGGACCTACCACTCGAGCTTGCCTCGCTGCTGAATGGCGCAACCGTCCCCGGTGATGCAATAGATGCTCGGCAGAAGATTGACGTGGTTCGCGCGGCCCAGGAGCACGTGACTAGAATCCACTCATTACATCTGGACTCCACGGAATTCGCCTGCCTGAAAGCTATCGTGCTTTTCAAGTCAGGCAAGTCTAGTACATATTTATGTTTCTTTCTCGCTAAGTAGTTCAAGTGCAAAAAGGTAAAGCTTCTCTGATCTTTTCTTGCTTCAAAACTACAAATTGCAACCACAATCAATGAACTTGGCGTGTGTACAAGAGTCTTTTCACTCTAAACTCTCAAATTTAGAAGATGGAGTTTCGTATTGTAAGAAACACGTAGTACAAGGATGGTAAGGGGTGGTAACTGTTGGCGATGTTTTGTAATTTTAGGCCGGTTTTAGGTAAAATTTGCTTTTTATCCAGGTCACACAGAAAAGTGTCTTTGCTTTACAGTAGGAAAAGCTTTAATGTTTGTTTGGTCTATACAAAGACGAACGCTTTTCCCTAATTGTTATGTGCGCAATAGCGACATGTCAACTGCGTTCATCTGTTTTGTTGGTTACAACAAAATCTGAGAGGCCGTCGGGCACGTGGGAAGAGGTGGGACTGGATCCATTTATTGCTACACATTGAATACGAGCTAAATTACATATATACTTTATGCGAAGCCTTTGAACAAAAGTTAACGTTTATAAAGAATGATAAACATGGCTTCCCTTGTAAATTGGAATTTTTTAAATAAAAATAGCAAGGATACCGAGGTAGGATACAATGAGATTAATTGCTTCCAGCGAGGGGAATTTATGGAATAGTCTTTGGAGAAATATGTTTTGGCTTTCAAGTCTGTGCTTAGCGGCTTTTCGAAGAAAAACTGTAGAACGTCGAACTGACTTGGCTCCAAAACTGAGTGTGCATCCTACTAAACAATAATAAGGACAAGAATCGAAAATCTCGCAGAAGACTGAGTTAGTTGGATCCAAGGGCCAATCGTTCTCGCAGTTAACATGAACGTAAAAATACATGGTTAATATTCTCATTCTGTAGAATTTTTCCTTTACCGGTACAAATTGTCTAATGAGTTATACAAGATGGAGGATAACTGCCATAGAGACTAAAGTACAGCGTGGTTTTACAGAAAATGTGGATTTTGTTGAAGAAATCGATCTTGCTAGCGCAATTATCGTGGCTACGGCAATTTTAAAAAATAAACCATGCTTTAAACCTGGAAAACTCGACAGTTAATTCAGAAGCCTTCCGATAAAATGACTATGTTACTATAAACACACACGCGATGCATGTACACAGGCACACTTGTACAACTACACGCACGCACGCATGTAGATACAAACACACAAAAGGCGCACGCAAATGAATATGTACGAACACACACGCACACACACAGGTACACATCTACAACTACACAGACACACATACACACACACTCACGCAATCTCTCTGTCTCCGTCAATGTTGTTTCCATTTTCTGGTTTAAGGTTTAATCCACCCTTACCCCTCTCCCACCAGAAACCAAGGGCCTGAAGGTTTCCGAGCTAGTTGAGAAAGTCCAGGACGAGACGCAAGTCCAGCTGGGGGAGTACGTTCGCTCTCAGCACCCGGACCAACCCGCCAGGTTCGGCAAGCTGCTGCTAACGCTGTCCATTGTACGGAAGATGGCTGACAAACCTCTCGAGGATGTGTTCTTCAGAAAATCGGAAGGAAATGACATGTTTGAAACTCTACTTTCGCACATGGTTACTGTTGGTTAGCTAGTTTTCTTTCCGTTGGTGAAATTTCCGTTTGGATCGAAATGAAAACTTTGTTTTATAGTAAGATGTTCAGTGTTTCAACGCTCGGGGAAAAAAACTGTTTCATCGTCCCATGTACATAAAGACTTCGCATGAACTTACAACAAAGGTATGTTTGGACTTTGGAGCCAATATGACGTACTTCAGCCCCTTAATTGGCACCTTGACTGATGCTGGAAAAGTAACTGGTTGTGACTGAACCTCCAAAAACTTCAAAAGGAGCGGACAAAGTTGCTTTGGCGTTGAACAGACTGTGACCTTCCGCACACTGTTTTGATTGTGCGTGTTGGACCAAATGATTGTTCATAAGCCTTTCAATTGCTTTGTGTTTTGAGCGCGGTCAATTGTAACAGAAGCCGAATGAACAGACTAGATTGAAGATAAAATCATGTAAATTACATAGAAGCTGTCTGAGATCCACAATGACCAGTTTCCTTTATCAACCTTGGTGAACGCCACTTTATCTATCAAATGAAATTGTACAGTTTAAATATAAAAGTAATTTTGACAAAAACAATTTATTTTCATCTAAATAGGCTCAAAAACGTCCGCGCGCGTCCGCGTGTCCTATTTTCCGCATGAATGTTAAAAAAAGATTATGGATGAATTATGACCAATCAGAGCGCGCGAATGGTGTTATTCACTTGTTGGTATTATACGTACTGGTATTATATTCACCTCGATCGCCGCTTCGCGGCTCGGTAGAATATATTTCACCATTCAACTCCACTTCGGGGGATAGTCGTTTTAAAAAAGAAGCTTTTGAATCTTCACCTGAAAACCACATTCCAGACGTCGGACGCATGAAGCGCGATTAGCAAATGCTACTCTCAGGTTATTAATTATGCGACGTTATCCGAAATTGAAATATATTCCTATAGGTATCTTTCGTGCATTAGCACCGAGCGAGTAAATCCCTTATAGTGTCCCAATACCCAATCATATCACTCAAAACAGCAGCACACAATAGCCGTAAACTATGTCGACTTTATTAATCAGATGTTCTATTTGTAACGTACAGTCAACCTGAACTACAAACAAACCTACGCTCTGATCCTTACTTAGCTCATTATTACACACACTCAAACTGAACTGCGAAGGTTCATGTTTTACCCTTGCTCAGATCCCCACCTAACTCTTAAACTAAGGGGCGAACCATTTGATCTTTGAGGGGAGGGCTGGGCTTTTTTGAAAAATTATTTCCTGCAAGCAAAGTTCTCGTAAAAAAATATCCTGAAGCAACTGGTGAACGAAAAATATATCCTGCATCATATTTCCATGGGAAAAAAATGTTGCAGTTCAAAAAAAAATTCCTGCTAGTGTTTTGTATCGAAACAAAATTCTTGCTCACCAAAAAAGCCCATCCCCCCTCCCCCCAAAAAAATCAAGTGGTTCGCCCTTAAGTACGCTCAACTTCAGTACTACAGATGATCGTTGACTCTCTATGGCGTGCATTTTAACTGAACTTCGAAGGTTTGTCCGCACCAAAGAGAAATGGAAAGAAAACTACGTATTTAGCTCTTTTTGAAAAAAGGTAAGTTTCGTGGTATAAAACATGTTCGTGTTAGCTGCTATGGAATAGTGTGGAGTGTTTGCAGTAGGTTCCTGAAGAGAAAAGTTCTCCTCACTTCACTGGGAGAATGGTTCTGTGAAATGACCTTTACGTGATAAGCAGCGTTCATCTTTGAGTTTACTTTTGTTTGAAGGATCTGTTATCTAACTGCTCATTCTCACCTTAATTGGCAATTTTGGTACACACGCTGGACTTTGGTCAAGGAGAAGTATATAAGGTGTCTGAAGATTATAAAGAACAAATTTAGAACAAGTTTCATGTTTCTTCAATAGTGCATCTACTTTTAATAGGTCATCCATGTTTTCGTTATTTTAACGAGCATGCAAAGCAGACTTTTTACAAAAAAAAAAACCTTTCTCAAAAAGTACAAACTAGATAGAGAACAGTGTTGAACAATGCACCATTTCTCTAATGCAATATTTTGCCAGCTCCATTCCCTTGTTGGTGCTGAAGTCATTACTCGGTCAAATTTTGCCCCCAAGAAGGAATAGATCTAGCATAAAACAGCTAAATACTAAATACTTTTTGTCGTGAAAGCTTACGCAGCGAGGACGCAACGTCAAAGGCAAACGAGAAACTTTAAGAAACAATGAACTAAATTATGGAATATAATATCCTCACGTGAGATTGCAGCCAGCTGGCCACTTAACGAAACAGAACGCAAAAATTGTTTTATAAAGAACGTGAGCGGTAGAATAAAAAATATTTCAATCTTCATGCGGTTTCAAATTACTAAATGTCTATTTTTTCACACTCAAAATCCTCATGCAAAATAAAAACGAAACGAAGCAGATGTATTGCAAACAAGAAAAGGGTAAATGGAATTTCAACAGCCGTAGTCGTTAACGTTTGCTTCCTAGCTAGTTGCTTAAGCTCCTTGTAGCTGCGAGGACACACGAGGCGATTTTTCACGCTCGTCGCAGCGAAATTTATCGCCTGCAAAGTTCGTTATAGCTAAATGCGGCGATTTCGTCTTGCGATTTTCGCTCTTTTTTGTTCGCAGGGCATTTGCGCTGCGACGAGCGTATAAAATCGAGAGAAGACTCACACTAGACAGATCAGCTGTAAACTTCTTTGCTAACTGTGGCGTGTTTAATCGCTGATGTCTGACAACAGCTATTTTAGACAAGTAGGGAGAAGTTCGCCAACCCCTGCGACTGACGTACAAATTCAGCCAATGTTTGACATGCAAAAAGATGTAGTACGCGCTTTCTAGGGGGTTAGTGCATAGTGTATAATTTGAAATACATAATTTCTTCTTTGTCACTTTTTTTTAAAAAAATGACTACAGAATGATTATTTTATAAGGTATGTTAGTTGTTTATGACCTATTCTCACTACAGAGTGTTAGTGGAGGCTGTGACGTAATGATTACGTCATTTCTTTGCTTTCTATGATGCAAAAACTGAAACTATTGGTTATCATGGCAGCAGCTAACTGCTTATGTCAACAAAATCCATTCCAAAATGTTTCCAATAAAGTTTTTGGAAGAGTCACCAACTTTGGTTTTCCCACTGTTTACCGCTAGAGAGTAACAAAAAAAATTTGACTGGAGATTCATCCCCTCCCTCCCCCCCCCCCTTCCCCATGTGGATAGGGTTAAACGATTACTGTTGTTGTCAGTACCGTTCTAACTAAACCACTTTAAGATCTAGAGTTTGCATCAAGTAGCCAAACTCAAGATACCGAGAACTTTGGCTAATCCTTTCGATGCAAATACAAAGCAAGTAATCGCCGTTTATCCGTGCTGTCAATCAATACCACTCAAGGCAGGGGCGGAAGGGAGCTCACATGATCCTAAGCCGAAGGGGTTTGGGGCACACTTGCTGTCTGGTTGCCCTTCTTCTTGGCCACAATAAGAAGAACGATGCCAGCCACTATCCCCAGGCCCCCGCATAATGGCATGCCGATATTGAGTCCACAAGACATGCGCAGTGTGCCATACACCTAGAACACAAAGGGAAAGAAGTTGACCGGTGTCTCAAATAATAATAATAATAACAATAATGATGATGATGATGATGATGATGATGATGATAATGATGATGATCACAATAATAATAATAATAAAAGTAGTAATAATGGTTGATTGTAGAATCCAATAATACAGTGGCTCTTCCTCTACAATTAGGGCGCGTTCGATTGACTCTGTTCCGGAATAGGAATAAACAGAATAAAAACTTTGTTCAATCTTATTGGCCACAATTCCTGCCAAGTTAAAAGAAAAACACAAATTAAGTTATATATTTTGCCCCAGTGATTACTTTTAACTAAATATTTGATTACTCTGCGCATGAGGAGACAAATTTGAAATTTTATTCTTATTCCGGAATAGACGGAATAGGGTCAATCGAATGCACCCTAATGTACAACACTATACTAAGTATACCCCCACTCCCTATCCTATCACCTTGAGCCTCTACCCCTCCCCTTTCCAGTTATTACATTATTTACAACATTTGAAGTTTCTTTCGACTCAATTAAAAGAAGAGAAATGATTAGTTAGGAGGACTACTGAACACTTACTACTAAAATATCTATAAACTATTACAAAAAGTACAAATTCATTCACAAAAATTAGACTATATTAAGCACAGATTATCAAAATGTTGAATGTAAAAATGTGTGAAATCTTTGAAATACAATACAAATGACTAATTACATCTAAGACGTTAAGTGTGCTTTAAACAATTTACAGTATGCATTAAAATCGTGTGTTTCTCTGATTTCTGGTGGCAGTTTATTAAATAGCTGGGCTGAAGTGTCTTGGAAAGTTCCGACTTATCGAGGATTTTCAGAGTTGATTGATCTGAGATTGTATTTATCTATTTCTCGTTTTCTTAGAGCTAAACAGCTTGGCCAATTAGTCCGAAAGGCGCAGTGGGATTTAGCACGAGTGTGTAGTTACTGATTACACAGACGCAACCCACAGGTCGGACCAAAGCACGTACAGGCGTCTCGGACCTCGCAGCCCAGTCTCAGTACATGCAGCCGTTTGGTATGAGCTGCATGTAGGTTACAGATCACAACTAAGTGATCATGACTACTCTACTCTTTTTCAAGATGGGCTTAGGTTCTTTAAAGTCCCTGATGGAACATTGATGGGCTAGACGAATGGCTTTTATGGCCAAAGGTGACATAAAGTTCAACCCTCGACAAGGCCTGAAAATGAACCCGGGACCTTCTGGTTGGCAATCAGAGGTCTGTTACCAACTGCACTAATGTCCTATACGAGCGGAACAGTGCGAAACATTTTGCAGGCTCTTGTTAAGACAGTTTCTTCAGGTAAGAATGTTTACCGTTAGAAACAAACAAACCTTTTTTTAAAAAAAAAAGGAGCCGGCCATTAATTGAGAACGAATGAAATCATCCACAATTAACCCTATTCAGACCGGGCTTTCTTCAAGTTCCCGGGAGTAGACAAGAGGTATCACTCCTGCTTTATTCTAAGGTCGCTTTGTTTTTGTCCAGTTTGGCCGGTCCAACTGTTCTGACCAGAGTAGCCTTGCTCATGGATCGGAGTTACACGGTTCTCCCGCTACGGGAGTTGTGGCGGGAAAAATGTACGCTGCGCCTTGGACCTTGCCATTTATTTATTTATTTATTTAAGGTTACCGTTCATCTTGAGTGGTGTTTTCAGTTTTTCGTATGTTACTCCGTTAATACGGATCGGACACCCACAAACCTGTATATCAATGAGAAAGCTTTTAAAAGTATCTGAATGATGGTAAAAGAATTGATGAAAAATGTTGATTTATAAACGGATGCGAGCAGCATAACTCAAACTGTTTATTTCACTTCCAGACGTTAATGCGGCTGTGGGTTTAAATTTTCACCATTTTTAGTTTAATTGTGAGATTCAGTACTACTTTTACTCTAATTCCGTCCTGGCGATTTGTGATTGAAAGCGTCTAATTTTCTGCAGGCGTTTGAAGAACATTCCACATTTGCAGCATACAAAACTGCCATATTTGAATCATAAAAAATCATTGGAGAGGAATTTAAAAATTCGCCAGCAGGGTTTTCATTTTTAGCTATCATTTTATCAACTTGCCAAATTTAATACTGTGAGATTAAAAATTGAGGGAGTACTGATCATTTACATTTTCGTAGTTTTAGACAAAACATATCTCGAGAAATTCCTTCCTAAAATGTACCGCGCGTCATACAATTTTACTTCCAGTAAAAACTTTTGTTCGTCATATCTCGAAAACTGCTAAACGTATTGAAAAACAAGTTTTTTTCCCTTGAAGTTCATTTCCTGTGTGTTTATACTCTGCAAAAATCTCAACTTCAAAGTTTTAATCCCATTCCAACGTGAACAGTAACCTAAACTGACCAGGACAAGTTTCTTTTAGGCCGGCCAGAACGGATAAACAGAAGCGAACTACGACTAGAAAATTTGTCTTTTAATGATTTGTGTCCTAAAGCCACTAGATTAATCTATAATAGTTCACCAACCTTCTTGCTGTATTCTTTTGCAGAGGCTTCGTCGATTTCCCCACCTCCCTCAATCCAGCTGAGAGGAACCACCTTACTGTACGGCCGGCCGACACTCACGTGCGACACGTTCAGCCGGCGTTGACGCGGGGCCGAAATGAGCTCTGGGAGTATGGCGGCGTTCAACTGAAGCCGAACACGAGATTTCATCGTTGAACCACTAATAGGCTCCACATCCACCTGTGTGTACATACATAATTTTATACATTTAAAACAATGTGATAACCAATTATGGGATCTGCAACATCACGTTTCAAGGTTTTCGGTTAACGAAAACTTTCCGTTGAGGGACAGTTGATTTGATCTTGTGGGGAGAGGGGTTGCAAGAATGATTTATTGCTTGGGAAGGGGTGCAAGAATGATTTCTGTTAACCTGCCTTGATATATAAGTATCAAGTGAAGTATGTGGGTACTTACAAATGAGCCGTGTTTCTCGACATCTGGTGTGAGATCAAACGTACGGCTCAGGCTGGGATCCCCGTGCAGGAAACTGGGAAAACTTGCAAGCAAGGGAAACCCGTGCACACCGGAAAGGTCAACCATACCCTCGGTGAAGACCGTTACGTTGTTGACGGCAACCGTTTGTCGAGTGAGCTCGTATCGCTGCACTGTGATACCGTGATAGGTGACATCCTTTGTGTGTGAAATGTCTGTTTTCATGTGAATTTGAGAAACGTACAGGTCAAAAGATGTGTACGGCAGGCTGTAGGCTGTTTTGCACGACTTCAAGCTCGATACACCGGGGAATGTAGTGCCAAGATATCCCTCTATCTTCAGATCAGAAGACGTTGCGTTCGGGAAGTAGGACTTTTTTGTCGCGTTTTCACCGTCTATAGCTGAAAAAGCAAATAAACTTCAAACTTGTTCAAGTTTATAAATTAGAAAGTGAATCAGTTCAAATGCACGTTCTCTCGGACAACCAATGTGTTGATTGTTTTTATACAACGACTTAGTCAACCTGCCATCCATTATTCACCCTTGTTGATAGGATAAGCCGAGGAGTGTAATATTTTAATTGGAGCTTCAAACATTGTGTTGGCAAAATATTGCTTTTGATAAGAACAAACTAGCCGCCTACTTGCACAGTTGTTTCAGATATACACATTGATCTACTAGCTGATGCGAATCGCAACCGCAAATAGTGAAGTTAGATCAGACAGAAGCCTTGTTTTCGTTTGATCTTTTCTTCTGGGGAATATTTTGGCCAAAATTTTGTTTTTTTCACTCTCTCATTCATTTTTGTTAAAACCCTTAAAATTTTGAGGCGTACGCCTGACCCATAAAAAATTCCTCAAAACAAAAAATAAGTAAATCTGAAAAAGAGGACTTGAATTTCATTATAGTTTATTAAATACAAACAACATAGAAATAGAACAGAAAGTACCTGCCAAAGTGAATTTCCTGCCAGATGTTGACAAACACGTGTAAAATGATGTTGATTTTTCTCGCGCTCTGGCATCGGCCTCGTTCTCGTGCTGTGTCAACAATCCTTTAACGACTATCCCGTCAGAAAACTGTGGAGGCAGGCGCAGTTTGTTCATCGTGTATCCCAGAGCAAAGTCCTTTTGGGTGCGCGTGGTAACCAGGCCATACTCGTTTGAATCGATAAGAGACCACGTGACAAGCTTAACCAGGTGCTGAGTGACGTATTCCAGAACAGCCGGCCACGTGGTTGCTATGTCGAAACAAGCAGACGCATCTGGACATAACACTTTTTGAAGGTGTGCCATGACGATCTTAGTTGTGTTTTGCAAAGCAGCTCTCAGAGGGAGATCCGGTGGAAGGTTAGCTATGATTTGCTGGAATGTTGCGTAAGTTTTGAGGTAAACCAGCAGACCACAGTGAGAAGTTTGAACGGGGTCTGTTTGGCAGCTCGCCGTGTGGGACTCATTGAGGCCAACGCCAAGTTTTAAGCCGTTTAAGAGCACATTGTATAGCCCCGCCATTTCCGTTGAATTGAAATCTCTGTTTGAGCGTGCTTGTAGAATAGCGGTGTATGAGCTATGAGAGCCGATCCAGGCGCCGAACTCCGGTTTACTCCAACCTTGAGGAAACGTCGACGTGTTAGCTAGAAACATGGACGAGTTCAACTTGCCAAGCTGTTTAAGGGTGGCGTTTCTGCCAGTGGCAAGGGCCACATCCATTTCCGTTAGCACGTTTGAAAGAACGCTCGACATGGCACCAAAACAGAAATTCAGATCTGACCCTGCTTGAGCCATGATACCAAGATAAGCCGAGTTTAGCAGAGACAACTGCAATAAAATGCGTTTATTATAAATACTGCCAGTGTTTAAGATACCAAATTGTGTTGCTGTTTGCGCCTCTAACGGCATCACGGAGTTTTTAGATCTTAGCAATTACTTAAGGTTTTAATCCAACACACTGGTTTCCGACCAGCAAATAAGTTTTGCAGATAATTACGAACATGTTTTAGATTAACCCTACCAGGCGTAAGGTCAAAATAGTTACACGAAGGCATTTAGGGGGGGAGGGGTCAATCGGACCACTACCCCCCACTTTTTACATCTTTCATACGATTGACTTGATATTTGACATACATAAAGAAATTTCTTTGTACTTTCAATTAACTGAAACCACGTGGTATCTTATTCGTTTCCATGGCAACCAAAAAATGACGTCACAGCGGCCGCCATCTTAGATTTTCAAGTTTTCAGAAAACAACATTCAGCGGTTGGAGTATACAAATTGTAAGATACCATGTAAAGTTGTCAGTATTTAGGCTAAAATAGTAGCCTTTTTAGCGAAAAGTTGCACTTTTATAACAAACACACAAGTGGCGTGACTTATTACATGACATCACATAGTTAAATTCAAAAGATGTGTTAACGTACAAAGAACAGCTGTGCTAACGCTTTTGGAAATCGGTCAAGGAACAAACATCTTGACCCAATAAATGGAGGGGGGCAAAGTCGGTGCTGGATGGAGGACATTTTAAAAAGGCCATGGGTAAATGGAGGACTAAAATCACAAGGAATCAAGAGAGTTTGGCGGATTTTGAGCAAATTTACGGTAGATATTAGCTTCTGGATTCTCTCAGGTATGTTCTGTCTACAATCAGAGACAAAGCAGGTTTAACTGATAAATAATAGATACAGGCGTTCGCATCGCTGCTTGTGCCACGATAGATGGTGATGGTGGTGATGATGATGATGATGATGATGATGGTGATGGTGATGGTGATAGAGATGGTGAAAATGATGGTGAAAACGATGAGAGCAGCTACGGTGATGAACGATGTACGTGTCAATGTCAATGTTGACGGCAATGGCAATGACAATTGATGATTACTATTGGGGTGATAATAACGATGGTGACATTGATGACAATGGTTATTAATGACAGTAGTGACTAATCTTATTTTAATGTTGATTATCACAACGACAATAAAAGAAATTGAACTGACTGTGTCGTTCTCTGCACACGAAGAACATTTCTCACGTGTCTTCACAGCATCAAACTCCTGTTTGTCAAACGTTTTATAAGTGACTCTTCCCGTGTTGTCGTCGAACACAACATCAATCTTCTTTGACGTTGTGGTGTAGATATACGGCCCTTTCTGTTCGAGCTGTTGTAAAAAATATAATTTTTTAGTTTTATAAAAACTGTAAACAGTTTTAAACGAAGTATCATACATGGAAGCGACTTTTGTTCAACATTGGTAGGGAGGATATATTTAGGAAGAAGGGGGACGGGTGCTGCTTAAGACTTAAAAACCTGATCCCATTTCAACCCAAAAATTCAACTCCCTATACTCTATTAAGACCAAACTTAAGAAATCGATAACCCATTTCAGACCAGGTAGACTAACAGAGGAAATGTATTCCTCATCTCAAAACTAATTAGCCAAAATGTATTCCCATTCTCAGACAACATCGGGCTGGAAACCACACTACAAAGGGTGACACATACCCGTATGGTCATTTGAGGAGAGTACCCCTCCACCCCTCGGGCTATAAATTGACGACCAGAGATCTCCCATGTAGCGCTAGCATACCAACGGATCGCTTACCTTAGGTGTCTTTCCATTGTATAAGAAATCCTCCTTGTTAACAAGGTTCCAGTAAAACAGCGAAGTCGTACGAGGCAAAGGGTTGATCTGCAAGACAAACATATGATATTCACACGGACATTTAGATGTGTCTCAAACTCTAGACTTTCTGGGAAAGCACTTGGATCAGGTTTTGCTTGGTATACGCCGCTGGCCTCTCAGAACCACTACTGTTGTAGTCTAATCTGTGGCCAACTATAGATCCAATCTTAGTCACTTTTAGGGAAAAATTTTGCAACTTCAAGAACGGAGTTCAGTGTAGGCCAACTGTTACATACTAAAAGAACAGCAGGAACCAATTTTAAACGCGAATTTTCCATTTATTTTACTTGCCAAAAGTTTTGTTATCCCAGAAATCCCGAAAATGTGCGACCCCATTCTAGTAACTCTACTCAAAATGTAACCCCATTGTAGTCAGCCCAGTTGTAAAAATGCAAACTCATCCAGCGGCACATCCCAAGTAGCGTTTTTCTAGGAAGTACCCCCCCACCCCCTCCCTACCAAGGGTCTAGACTCAAGATTCAACTGAGCTAACACTGACACAATAGTATATTTAACACTGAAAAACACCTTGTTATTCAGAGTTTTTAACGGAATACGTTATATTCCGTTTCGGATTGCAAGTAACGGATTTTTAACATCGTGCTACACTTCGCTTAACAATCAATCGTTGCAATCCCCAAACGAAATCTGAGTGAACTGTGTCCTAGAGCCTTAGCTTAAGATACTTATAGTTTTCAGAAACTGTATAAACAAGATAGTATATCACGACGCTACAAGTTGAAATGAAAAATAAAGAAAATAAGTCTAGCAGAATGTTTTCGAGGGAACATTTTGTCTGCCCTGTACGTTCATTTTCCGAAATGAAAGAAATTGGATGAAGACAAGTGGTAACACTGGTAAGCCCGGGCTTACCTGGCTTGCAGGTAGCTACGCGCCTGAAAGGCTGTCAATGAACTCACGTAGTAAAGAACTCACGTGGATAGTTAGGTGTGTCTCAAACTTTAGACTCTAGCATACAACACAAGAGGTTGTCAATGACTGCTCACATAGTAACTCACATGAACAATTTGGTATGTCTCAAGTCGTTAATATATTTGTTGCAAAATCGATAAAAGCTGTTTTAACCTTACTGAAGATAAATTCTTATGTGCTGTTTATATTCCACCAGAAAATTCGCCTAATTCTGACAAAAATTGTTAGAAGACCTTGAAAGTAATCTCGTCCCCAGATCTCGTTTTGGCGGTCCGAGGACAAAAGAAGGGGGAGGGGAAGGGGAAGGGGGAGGAAGATACGTTCCCTACTCTCCCTTCCCCCCCCCCTACCCCTTCTTTTG
>JAOBRG010342458.1:0-14344 GCA_027574985.1 Umimayanthus nakama | reverse complement strand
CTTTTTAACAATACGCTATTGTATGTTCTTTACGGATGGTCAGTTTAAGAGTTAAGGTTTCGGTTATTTGTATTGTGCTTTTATCCAGTGGGATCTTTTGTTCTCAGAGTAGAGGGCGACTCAAAAACGACCCTATATTTGTTCAGCTCGCATTAAAATGCCCCCTAACTTAACAGTTATTCTAACGCCGTTCTCACATCTACCCCTTACACTAAATCCTTAACCCCAGTGAACTTTAACCCTCTTCTTAACTATAACCATGACCATAACCTTAACCTTACCCTCAACTCTAAGCCTTTTCCTCATCAACATATGAGCTACAAGACAATGGCTCAAAGATTTAACATCCTTGTCCACAAACAATGATGACGAACTTCCTAGAAGTATTCAACTGTCGGGGAGGCATGGAATTGTACCCCGGTACATCAAGTCGACAGTCATTACTCAATCCACAAAAATTGTCATAATGACAACTATTTCCCCTGACTGAACGATTCTAATCTAATGAAAGAAACCTTCCTAAACGAACGCGTCACTTGCTACTACTCCCAACTATTTCAACCATAAATGACTTGAGTAGAACTGCAATTTAAGCACTGCTAATACGTGAATCCAACAAACCGTCAATACTTTTTAAAAACTTGTGTAAAATTGTTTGAGAAGTTAACATATCGTGCAAACGAAGTTTATAAATATGTTAAATTTTCGTTAAAACAATTTCTTCTAAATAAGTTTGGTTATCTTCTGTGTCTTTCACAATAGTGAGATGACAATACATTCATAACAGCGCTAGTATATCAACAAGCTTTTTATCCTGCTATCCATGCGTTGTCATCGATTCTCTCCGACAAATGACCGCAGCAGGCATCAGAAAATTTAGACATAAATGCTGCAGCGATAATGTTTAAACACTAGTTTCAAATATTCTCTAGCTAAGTCTTTGCAAACTGGTTCTAATTCTTCGAACTTTCATTGTTAATATCACTCAGTTCCAAATTCCCGTTAGTTTTGTATAAAATTCCTATATTTTCCTCAGCGTAACCCAGGTTGCGGGCTTATCCAACAACTAATTGAGTGCACGCCTTTTTTGAAAGAGACAGGAGAGTGTTGGGAAGTGGTAAGGAATAAAGGGAAAATGCCGAGTATGGGTAGAATTGACCCAGCTACTAACATCTAAACTTGGGAGGTTATAAGGAATGAAAGAGAACTGCTTGGTAAAACAGTAAAAAACAATTTTAGCGACTGAAAATCTAACCTGGTGGAGTGGTAAAGGAAGAGGGGAGTTGCTGGGTAAGGAATAATCCAAGGGATGGCGTTAGCTACTAAAACCTAACTTCTGTCGCATGCTGGTCTTACACGTTCTTTCTTCAGATGAGACACCAAAGGTTGTTCGGGTCTAACATAGTGTACCAGGCTGCTTTTCTGTCTTGTTCTCTCAGGTCAGTCTAACATGTAGTGTTCTGTTCTGTTTGTTCCTTCAAGTACACTGCATGCGTAGCAAATATACGTACCTGCAAAAGCTAACCTACTCCGCGAGTGACTCAGTGATTGCGAATGTAGCATGTACGAAATAATTAGGAATGATGTGGAACTACGAGAAAAAACTAGGGTATGAAAGTAATTTATAATGTAGGATACAAGTCAAAATGGGTGCTGATGGTGATTGGCAGGATGTGAGAGTAATGATGGGGAATTATAGAAGTTATTAGTTAAGGCAGTTAATGAATGATCGGAAAAAAATTGCAAATAATGCATATTGGTAGAAAATGACGGGGAGCGATGGAAATAGGAAACAAAAGAAACTTAAAGGCTTATAGGGATGATGAGTAACGAGTAGGAAAATAGAGCAAAACAGGGATAGACAACGATGGGGAAACGCACAACATCAGGAAAAAACAGATAAAGGCCAGTGACAGAGATAAAATAATGGAAGTACGAAGATGGGTAAAATCGGAACGACTGGAATGATGGCCATGAATGATATCAAGAGGATGATAACGAGTAAAAGGAAATATTAGTGAATAAGTGATTATCAGGACTGATTTAAGGTATTAAGGCCAGCGATGCCATAAATATAAAACAAGGCTCAGAAGTTGGCAAAACAATGGAGTCTCGAACACTCGCTTTACTACTGTGTCTCCTACATTAACCCTGTTCAGACTGGGGGGAGGGGGTCAAGTGCCCGCGCCGATTTCATCTTTTGAGAACTTCCTTGATATTTAAGTAGCACCATCCAAATTTGGCGACTTTTACTAACATTTATTGGAGAACAAGATTATGAAAAAAATTTGCGTCAAGGGTGTCATTTGTTGGCAAAGCAACCCCATTTTTAACGCCATGTTTTCTTAAATTTAGACTTTTTTAATGCTTTTCTCCAAAAGTTGACAAAGTTTTGAGAACAACTGCAAATTCTTAGTCTTAAAAGTCAATTAATGGATAATTTCTGTAATTTTATTGATTTCCCACGCTTTTGAAATCCAAGGTGGCGGCCACGTACTTTGCACTATTTTAAAATTTCATGCTTTTTCCGGATGATTTGCATTGGAAAATGTTTCAAACAGAGATAAAACTGTTGCAGTAACAACAAAAACGTTAAAGATAAAGAATTTCAGTAAAACTTCAATTTTTTCAAATTTATGAGCTAATGTTCGGTTTAAACATTGAGCTTTGGCCAGCAATATAAGCTTTGCATTACTAAGTGTTTTTGGCAATAAAAAAAGAGTTTTCTCTTCATTTTGCATCGTTCATTTATTTTTCATATCAGAAACTTCTTTAAACTATTCTTCTTACAATGAGATAGGTTTTGTCAAAACTCAAACTTTTGACAGTAATGACGTTAACATGACGTCATATCATTAAAAAACTTGGTATGATCTGTCAACTATGAAAACATCTCTTCAATAGCTTTTATTGCAAAAAAGTTACTTGCGGAGGGAGGGGGGAGGTTCAAAAAAGCCCAGTCTGAATAGGATTAACATTCATCTTCCCTAGTTAGTCTCGACTATTTGCCTTCATCGGTCCCTTATACCAACTGATCACGTGACTGCAAGCTGAGTTGCAAGCGGAAGAGGTTACACAGCTGCTGCAAACTCAACTGTAAACACTTTCTTCGGGCTGTCATTCCACTGTACTGAAACTCGAACACTACTTCTCTTCACTCAGACCTTTCCCGAACTGTTCTATAACGTTACTACCTTTACTTGAGATAACTTCATTCGTGACAATAACATAGAATTTCACTTAATTTTGAAATGCAAAGCTCGTGTTCCCAACGCTTGTTTTCAAAAAAAAGAAAAATCAAATATAGTGTAAACAGCAATAGTATGCAGTCAGCAAAGACGGTTGTTTGTACCATAAATAAAAGGGGGCAAAACAATACTTTGTTGTAGCAAGAAGTTAAGCAAATATTTTGGTGGGTACGAAAAGATCTAGTCAAGCAGACGACGAACCATGGTGATCGAAGGTGGCTAAAAGGCGTAGGTGTAAACAACTTGTCATTCAAGAAACGCAAACAGAAAATGAACACAGGACTCTCAAATGATGAATCGTCCAACTAGCTTGTTAGTGCACAACTTTGTGGGATCACTTGTGTGTTTGTATTAATAAATGTGTTTTCCTTTCACTAGGAGACTACATAGTAGGGCGCCCATCTTCAATGTCAGAAAAGATTTCTACTTCAGTGCTAAACACATGTTGTCGCATCAGTGAACAAGATGATGACGTCATTCTTAGATCTGGGAGTTTTTGTTCCACGAACGATGAAACGGAAACCCACTACTCACAAATGGAAGATTCGACCTACGTGTTATCAATGAACAACATTTCATTTTCTCTAGATTCTGAGGAGCCTAACAGTGAGAGTGATATAATAAATGGGACACATAGTTTAGTTGGAAAAGTCACTGCGATTGACAAAAACACGACTATACCCATGAATTGTCTTAAAAGCAAAACAGAACCTGTAAGAGTAAATGAAAGGAGATGTAATGCTGCAAACAATGATGAAAAGTCCAGCAGAACAGATAAATACACAAAGTCACACCAAAGTGATAGTGTCGTGTCAGTCAGTAATGAACGGACGGATTCACAGGATCTTAAGGAACAAAGGGGCGAGGGGACTGTGTCGGTTGTGGAGGATCAAAGACAAAACTTAAAACAAGTGGTCCCACGGATCCTTGTGAATGGACTGAACATGGAAGAAAGTTGATTTGGAAGAGCGTTGAGCTGTTAAGCTTGAAAAGCCGCTGGATCGTACAACACATGACATTGCTTAATAGCTGGTATCTTCCTTAGAGCATTCAATAGGGCGATAATATCAGGATCTCTTACAATAGAAACATAGCTTATAAGAGCGGAGCCTGGCACTGGGAAACTGAAATTTTGTCATAACGTTTTAAGTAAAACTTCTGACAGCAGCATGCAGTTAATTGGTGGTGACTCAATGAACCCCTTCAATAAGATGACACACAAGTTTCTGTTTTTTTTGAAATACCAAAGTTGAAGCACTAAAATACAAAAACGATGTGGAAATTTTTAATTTCTACCCTGAAAAACACGGGATAGTTGTGAAAAGTATTAGCTAATCCGTTAAAAACGTTCTAACAAAGGGGATGCAACAACCAATTTCTAAAGAAAACCTCAATACAACTGGTGAAAGCGGTTTATGATGCACTAAATATTAATATCTTACACCGATAACAGTTTTTTTAAACAACTTTTAGTGGTTTCTTCATGAATATAATTCGAATAATTTTTTTTAAAGTAATGTCTAATTATCATTGCTTCTGGATGTTCTTTTTGTCCTAGCGATGTCGGGGTCTTTGAAATCGCAGTAGAAGTTTCGGTTCAGAAATAGGACGCACTTCATGTGAAGGCAAGCCTTTTGTAATACAAGTTAGGGTAAAGTGATTTCAATTTGGCCAAAACGCACTTGCTATATTTTGAGATTGACCTTTGATCGAAAACTGTATACAATCTGAAACACTTATAAATAATGATAACGCAAAAGAATCAAGATTAAACGGCTCTTAATAGTTTAGTGTCTCAAGTGTTCATATTCGCTTTCTTTTCGTCGGGCGGCATTAAAATGTATTTTTTCAGTCAGTAACACTGGTACATGGTAAAGCAGGTCTTTAATCTCATAGTGCTGGTATTGTTGCAAAGGCATCAAACTTGAGTCAGATGCTCTAAGTTATAGGGTGTATATCAAGAATAAAAGTATCTTTGTATATAATCACCTGGTTTGTTTTTTCAGTCTATTCTGAAACAAAAAGGGCCTTTACTCACAAAACGTCGCCTTAAGTCGAAAAAGTCACCTTTGGTCGGTTAAAGTAGTCTTATATCGTGCCATGTTGCCTTCAGTTGCACAAAGTCTCAATGGTTTCCAAAATCGCCTTAAGTTGCTCTAAGTCGCATAATATTGCATATGCTTTGATTTTAATAAGTTTACCTTAAACTACGGCAACTTTGACACTAGAAAGTGTATGTCCTAACTCTATCTAGTTGCCCAATTCTCCCATCTTTTTCTAGCCCTTCAATAGTCTACACCTATCGTAAAAGAAGAAACTATTTTAATTTTTTTTCTAATGTGTCCTAGAGCTAATTGTACTTTAGCCACAATTTAACTATAGTTCAGAACATGGACGTCAACTTAGGTCAGCGGTGAGCTCAAGCGGAATAAGAACACTCAGGATGAAATTGGTCAACAAAATACCAAGTGCACAAGAACAAATACAGCTTGACAAATGTAAAAGAGTTACTTGTACAAGAAATGGGTGCCAGTTAGATTTAAAACGCCTGCTAGTATAGATCAAATACATGTGTTGGCTGGACCAATGCACACACTGAATTTCGCAGCAGGAATGGGAATTTCCAGGGAAACTTTCGACACCAAAACTTCAACCATTTGCGAATGAAAATTAATTATTTCCTTAATCCACTCAGTTAAAGCTATTATCCATGCACTCCATAAAAAATTGTGATTGCACATTAATTCCATCTGTTGTATATAATTTTCAGAAACAATTTTAAGTACACCATAAGAACATTCTCAGATTGGTTTCAGTACAGAATGCTACCGATGTAGTAGAATAAAAACAGACAGAACCAAAAGTTGCATGTTCTATTATGTGAGCTTTTTTTAATCTTATCTAACAGTCCCAACCGTCTTCCATTCGTTATGTTTGATGGTTCCAACGTTTGTCTTCGGGGTTCCAAGCACCAAGTCAAGACATTACTTCATAAGGCATGATTAACAATTATTCCACGAGCTCGAATCGTACATGAGCGAGTGGAATAATTGTTTTATTATATACAAGTTATCAATCAACATTCTTTTCAATAGTCGAATGATACTTTATTACGGGAAGTTTATTTGTGAGTTGTGTTCATGTTTGAGTTCGTTAAACAAACACCGAGGTTTTGTATAAATGTTTCAATGTTTGTTTCAAATTTATAATTACTTGAAATATTTTTTCATTTCCGAAAACGTACCGATAAAAATCTTGACTCCATTTTTGTTTGCTTTTTTGGTGTTTTCTCGGCAAGCCTCACCGCCATCTTGAATTTCGCTACACATAGGATATGAGCTGAGATCCTAGTTGTGCAGGAGCCAATCAGAGAGCTCCGTTGCCATTATCTAGTGACTTGTGTACATAATAATTAAATATATACTGCCCGTTTGCATTTACCAAAAAAGTAACATAATGTGAACTTACCAATTGTTCACACTTTGCTGTAAACAGTTGAATGGTCTTGGCAACATTTCGCGCTACTGTGATTGTCAGGCCATCATCTACACTTGCCACGCTTAACTCGCTGTATTGGATAATAAAGCAAACTACCATTGTGACAAATATTAACAAACATGTTCTGAGGTGTGCAATCGGTAATAATTTAACGTTCTCTTTGGTTGAGAGGTTAGATCGGTTGGAATCGTAATATAGGAACAAAAAAATAGTAATACAGTATTATAATTATTATTATTAATAATAATAATAATAACTACAACAAACACTAACAGGTTTATAGCGCATAAAACTAAGCATATACTCTTTAAGAAAATTTTTCAGTCAAAGCAACTCCTTGTTGGAAAGTTTAGCACTATTTACGTGGAATTTCATTGAAGATAACACTTAAAGAAACTAATCATCGAAAACTTTTAAAAGAAGATCTTGCAGGGCACGGTGTTTTAAAGCCTGCAATTGAAATTCGCTTCTTTCAAAAAATTTAGAAACATTTTTTTCTTTTGACCGAAAAAAAACAAGAGGTTTTCAGGGCTTCAGACTCAATGGCGTTTTTGCTACATCTGGAGTCACTAACACTACATTTATTATGTAATGATTTTGTGTGAACAACATATAAAAGCTGCTGTCGAGTTTCACTGAACACACACGTACCTTCCAATTGTTTTGGCAATACTGGTCAGTTCTTCCTTAGAAGGTGGGCTTTGAACTCCTGCTGGCAGCACCAGGTTAATGGGGTCAAAGAGCCTGGACAGCGACCGAGAAAGGTACGCATTCTCAAACGGGACAAGGCTGTCTTTGAGAGCTTGTTGCGGACTGCAAAAAAAGATCGAAGAAACAGGTCTCTATTAAATAATAAATTTAACGTGCCAATGTTTCTGCTGGATACATTGTTAAAACTTAAAAAAACATTTCAAGTGTGAATGACAAATACTATGGTGTATTAATAAATGAAGTACACAACACGGTGTATCAAACTACACAACATTTTTGTCAAAAAAGCATCTTCTGAAAGACTCTCTTCAGTAATTCGCCTTTAGGTCCTCCTAGCAATGGCGACAGAAGCAAAGACCAAAATGTAACTAGAAACAGAAGCGGCATTCCAAGGCAGTATGAGTCAAGAAACGAAAAGCGAAGCCCAAGCAGAAACTTGATAGTAGCAGAGAACGGAAGATTTTGAGGGCAAACGAAAAATACGGAAGCAGACGATGGCACAACAGCATGCAAACGAGGCTTTCACCCTGCAAATTTGGGTTTCGCTTCTTTACTACGGTTACACTAGGCGTGACATTCTTCTTCTTCAGTCATTGCTTCCGCCTCTTCTTCCAACGCTAGCGTGAACAAAGGTGTGTTAACCAATATACCATTCAACACAAACGTAGGTGTGCACTGCTTACAATAGTTTTATCACAAAAACAAATACTGTCCACAAATACCATCCGTAACAAAAAGTTGTCTAAAATATTCTCCCTCCTTTATAAGCTTCGAATCTCGTGCAACCACTTATGTCTTTATCTTGAATACAAAAACATTTTCTAGCTACCTCACATCAAACTCATCGTAGCCCATAAACAGACCAAAGACTGGCTCCAGTGACTGTACCACAGGAAGACCACCCGCTGGGCTTGTTCCACAGTACTGTTGAAGTCGTATCCACAAATCGTTGTAGAGTCTCAAAAGTTTGGGATACTCGCCTTCAAAAGCTTGTTTGAGAAATGTCGAGGCTTAAAAACAACAAAACAGATAATGAGTTAGCAACTGTACCTAATATTTTGTACTAATAATTGGACTCGGTGCACACATTTTCATTTTCCCTGACACGGTAACCTGAGCGCCAAATAACTACATATAACTAATATGCTTGCTTTACCCGTTAGGGCGTCTAGTTACTCAAATAATATCCTGCTGCGCGGCTGAGAGAAATGGAGAAAAAGAACAGATTTCCAGAGAAGCGAAGCTTTAAAGAGGTATTGAGGACCACCTCTAACCGTAACGAAGGTCAGATTGCCATCCCGCAGATCAGTAAGATTTGAAGGGGTTTACTTGTTCTATGACCAAACAGAATGAAACATTTGATTTTGCCAATTCAAATTAACTTAAATAAGTTATGTGGTGCGCAATCCGAAAGTGAATCGACTTCTTTGTATTTACGGAAACGCAATTTATCACAGGGGTTCCAATCCTAGATGTAGTTTACTCCACAGAACATTGTTTTTTACTGCTATAAAATTAGTGTTTATTGTTTCCCTATGTAAGCACTCGGCTAGCCCTAGTTAACCCTTAAACCTACTGTAAGTTAACTCTAACCCCACCCTCACCCTAGCACGCAAAGAATGCACAGAAAGTAATGAAAAAATTTAAAAAGCGTATAGGAAAGAATCGATGCGCGTTAAATGGAGTACCAACCACAACAGTAACTCTCGTAACAATTGTACCTTGTGCTGCCTCAGCAAACTCTGCCGTCAGAATGTGAGTCACTAGCTTCCAGAAAGAGTTGATGGATGTGCTTTCACCCTTCAGAAGAAAACAAACGCCGAACTTACATTATAAAATTTTAGACCTAAAAGTCATCGTCATCATTTCCGTCTCCCCGACTCAGGAATAGGGTTCTACATATAAAATTAAGCTTTCTAAATCATAGAAGTTTTACAATATGGAAAATGGTCCAATACCCAACCAATTACCTTCCCTACCCAAAATTATTTGTAAAGATGTTTACCTTGGGGAACTCGGCAGGGTTGGACCTACAACAGGGGCCCTAACTATCGCCAGCCTAGCTTCTGGTGTCGTTTACGGAAAAGCCACACAAAGTTCGACTAAACAACAAGATGTTGACTCAGACTTTGAGTACCGAGTTTTATTTTTTGTACCGCATTTCTAGGTAAACTGCCCCTATGTCTTTTTCACAATTTTTGACTCTTTTCTTCTTAAAGCCATGTATTTTCACCACTTTTATTCCTCTCTCCTGAAAGCCAAGTATTTTCATCAATTCTAACACACTCTTTCTTAAATCTTTTGTAATATTGCCAATAGCCATTTTCTTTTAATTTAAAACTGCTGCAGATGTAACCAAGAGTGAAAAAGCATTTTTAGAAATATAAATAGATTTGATACTGGTTCAAATGTTCTGGAGTGTCAAAACGTTTCGGCTACTTTAGTGGCCTTCCTCAGTCAGACTGATTTGAAAAGTAGTTGACAAGAATTGACGTTTAAAGTTTCTTTTAGGAAGAAACGTGTAACAAGGAACATTTATCCTTAACTTACTGTAAGTAGTAACAATTTAGCTTTGGGTAGATGAGATCGGTCAGTTATGTGGAAGTGCAGCAGACAGAATCTCCCACAATCCAATGCTGACAGGTGTTTCTCGCTACATTACCAAGCAAACACGTTACCTTGGTCAATTCCTCCATAAAACAGACATGTGTCACTGGATCTCTCTTCTTTGCCAACACTTTCTGTAAATGGTGCACCTAACAAATGTTCCGAGAATTAGATATTCACTCGCACAGTAAGGTAAGTACTGTATGTACCTGTTAAAACTCACTGAACACACCTGTCCGCAAGTTGCATAAATGTTGTCCATTAGTTTCTCCATGCGTGTCCACAGTGCTGCTCTCCAAGCTGCTGTGTTTCCTGGTGCAGGCATGGCGGCACGACCAGGGCCACCTGATCCTTAAACAACAACACTTGAAGTAAGACTTGGCAAAGAGCAGACAAACAAATTTAAAACACTTCAAAATTGGAAGGTGTAATGGCAGCTACTAGTATTATGGATCCAGAGGTCTATTTTGTATCTTTCCATTCATCAACTTCCTCCACAGCAGTTTGAAAATGTTAGAAAGGCAACACAACTGAGCCCCCCCCCCCCCCCCTACAAACCAACCTTCATTTAAGTCTATATCTAGTAACAGTTTGACCTGTTATTTTCTAAACAAACAAAACTTTTCCAAGAATTCAAGTAAACCTTTTCCAAGAACTCAGGGCAAAAAACGAAGTTTTCTAGGCAGTACACAAATTTCCGCTTTACTAATGTTATGTACATAGCTCTTGATTTACAAGTCTTATTTCCATTTTTCAGGAACAAAATAAAGTTAGCCTGAGAGGCACTTTTGCTCTTAAACCAATACATGTACATATCAATTTGAAAACAAGAGATGCAGCTTGTGATAGCTCACCACTGCTGGCCTGGGTATGTGACAGTGTTGCTGCATCCAGAGCGTCTTTCACATTTGTCTTGAGTCCCTCCCTGAGTTTAGTAACTGCCTCATTGACTGTGTCGTGGAGGCTGCCAAGGTTGTAAAACACCTAGAAATAACGATGTTTAAGCACCGATGATAAGAAATTAATAGCATCAGAGATGATCCAAGGCCATCGAAGGCACTTTCTATAAAATAAACCCATTGAACTTCTCGCAAAGAGTAGGGTCGTGTTCCAAGTGCTTGGAGCTGCGGTCCGAGGTCATACATGTATGCAATGTAAAAAAACTATCGCGACAGCCAGAAGCGTCAGAAGACAGTTTGTGTTTGACTCCAAGACCAGTCCTGCTTCTGTACTTGAAGCGGCGATTTTACCTTTTCCTTTAAAGAGGTTAACACTTACATACTTGGAACAACTGGAAAGAAAAAAACGAAAATGGAATTTTTCTTTTTGAATCCGAGTTTCAACTGTTAACTGGATGTGAAATTCAAGAACTATCCAAGAACTTTCCAGGACTTTTCCAAACAATTTTTTAGAAGAACCTAAGTCACATAAAACTTGAAAAAAAAAATTTCGGTGAAAAAATGCTCAAGGAAATACTTTGACAGAGTATGGCAGGTTCAAGGTGAGACTACACGGTTATTTCTAGCCAATTACGCAAACCAAGTAACGTCCATCTCTCTAGGTCAGGATCCAAGCGTTACATGATTGTACAATTTATTTCTCTGAAAAACATATTCACAAAAACAGTAACTTCTGAACCCAACTCTAGCTTTGCGACTCTTTGTCCTTAGCAGCTCTCACAATCCAAAACATAAAGTTAACCCACATGTAATGCAGTAGCCACTTGTGCCTGGACTTGTGACTCCTTGTCCTGTTTTACTGCTTCTACATGTACCCCCCCCTGCCCCCGCCCCCGCCCAACAGACACACACACACACACACCAAACACATGTATATCCCCTCCAGAATCTTTCCATTGCCTCAAGATTAGCTACATGTAGTCACCCTCACTACGCTCCGAGAAATGTAACTTCATCTGAAATGAGGTAGCTACAAGTTTGTGTCTGAATCTGTAACTTCTTGTCCAGATTTAACACATCCACCTGTCCACCTACATGTACATCCCCTCCAGAATCTCCAAACTGTCTCTTTAGTTAGTAACTCACACTCGGAAAGGTCAACTGTAATGAAGTACTTTACTACTTGTGTCTAGCTCTGTGACTCCTTGTCCTGAGTTAACACTGTCCACCACCCCTCTCCCTCACACACCCCCTTTTTGCATTGTGTCTTTAATTAGTCACTTTTGAACTCAGAAACATTTATGTAAGCCCACCTGTAAAGCAGTAGCTACTTGCGTCTGGCTCTGTGATTCCATTCCCTGAGCTAACATTTTTTGAGCCTGACTCTCAATTTCCTTTCTTGCTTTTTCTATCATTTTGATGTCTTTTTCCACCAAGTGAATTCCTGATAGGTCAGCACCTTGCATCAGATAATCTGAAAGGCACAAGTATAGCACGCTAAAACTAACAAGAATGAATCAAATGAAGAGCATTTTTTGCCATTTTCTTGTAATTATTTAACATAATTAATACATTTATATACAGTAATGTGTAAAATACGTGTACCTGTATACACTGTAACAATAATATCAAGTACATGTATACCAAATTTTCTGCACTAACAAATACATGTAAGTTTTATACAAATGCAACAGTTATTAGCTAACTCAAGTATTATGTATGTCAGATGATTACCTGAGTATCATCTTGGATTTGCCAGCAGCCATCTTGGATTTTCATGACGTGATGATCAAAAAACGTTTTATTTGACTAAAAATTACATGTAATAGGAAACTGCTAGACTGAGAGCTCTTCAATTAATAAACAACAAAGTTTTCCAAGTCAAAAAAGCCAAAATTTCGTATTAATTCAATACACAAAATAGTTCTGGAGCTATGCTTCTGCCCTTTTGTAACTACGCAAGGCCTTTTTTTGGCAATGGTAACACCTTAGCTTGTCAATATTTTCTGCAGCTAGCCGCTGAATAGATCCCTCCACAACCTTGCACAGTTCCAAGATGTCACTTATTGCTCCCTCAACATCATTCCACAAGCAGACAGCAAGATTTACAGCCAGTGTCAGGGTATCTTATCCCACAAACTCCTCTTTCTGGCAAATACTCCATCCAAGGCCATGAAGGTCCTCATTCTGGTTTTCATTACCACCATCTCTGCAGTGTTCAAGCAAGTCGTGTCTGACAAGTGCTCAAAAGTGGTGACAAGTTTCTGTACAATAGCTGAAGAAAACAGTTTTTTCTTTCTTGTGTTTGAAGTCTTTGTATTTTTCATTCCCAGCTTCTTTTAGCTTCCATTTGCACCAAGTTTTGGGTGCATCTGGACAATAGTCATGCTGTGGATGATCATCTGTGCAAGCATAGTGGCACAAAATTGCCCAGATGGCTTGCTGTGTTACTCCCACATCATCCAAATTGTTAGTAATGACCATGTGGTAACAATTTTGCATGTTGTTCACGCAATTGTTGCGTCGGTAAGCCTGTGCTTCACTCCCCACCCTTTGCCGTCAGATAGAACTTCTTCCTTTTATTTTAAATTTCTAAGCCATGTTCCCATGCGTTTTGCAACATGATTGATGCAGTCCAATTTTTCAACGTCATAATTCACCACTTTTGTTGCCTCTAAATGTCCCTTACTGTCCCCATCCCGCAGCATACGAGTGTATTGGAGGCCAAACTTCTCCTCGGATCGAGCAAAAACAATTTTAGTTCCCTCAACCTCCATACCTGGAGATGAGGCATTGTAGTTCTTCTCACCTTTGTGTAGCAGCCCACTCATGGAACTCATCAGATGTTTTGTCAAAGTTGTCCCCTATAACTGAACACCCTCTACAGTACTTGGACATGATATGAAAGTCCAAAACTTTTCCAGTCATAACGGACATGATGCAATAAACGCCATAGTTAGAAGAGGCCTCTAGTTGGCCACATACCATCAACAGAAACTACCACTTCAAGCATATTTCTTTCACTGGCTCATACAGTTTCTCGAATCTCGAAGCTGCAGTCTCCAAACTTTGAGCACACCGAATTTGCGTAGCATCTTTCAAAATCTTTGATGTGGCATTAAAACTAGTTTGGCCAACTGGGTATGTCATGTTCATGATGCCAAAAACTTTGGTATTGCGTCGCGTCCATTTCCGATGCGTCTGAATGCCATTTTTATTCTGAAATTCACATCAAATCAGCCCTTTGCATTAAGGCGATCTGTAGTCTGAACAAGGCTAAGTACATTTTTCTAAGGGTTCTAAATGTATATGTTGTGGTTTAAATTTTTCTTTGGTTTAAAAATTTTCAAACCAGTTTATTTTTTTTAAACCAGTTTAAAA
>JAOBRG010342447.1:0-14346 GCA_027574985.1 Umimayanthus nakama | reverse complement strand
TTACCGCGGTGGAGGGGGTTTTTAATCAAACCCCCCCCCCCCCCCCCAGGCTGCGAAACCTCAAAAAAGCCCAGGCTAGATAGGGTTAATATAGCTAACGAGAGTTTATGAAAAATAGGTTAACCGTCCGGAGAAATCATTTAGTGTCTTCGTGCCATCAAGAATTAGAAATGATCTGTTCCAAAACATTTTTACGCATTGGTACAAAACACTTAAGGGTAGAACTTCAATTTCTGAGCTGCTTTAATAAAGCTGACGAGAATTCCTGAAAAAAAGGTTAACCGCCCGCAGAAAACGTTAAGTGTCTTCGTGCCATCGAGAATTAAGAACCGATCAGTTCCAAAACAAGCTTACACATTTGGTACATTTTCAGCTAACAATGAAACTATGAGAGGGTTCCCAGGGTCCCCAAACCTGGACCGCCTTTCCCTTATTCCCCGTCCCTTCTCTTTTCTCCTGACTGGCCCCAGTTTTTTTTGCTCCCTTCTGATGACATAATTGTTAAAATAAATAAAAAAACAAAGTTGAAGATACTGCAAGAATCTCTCTCTCTCTTCGTTTCATTTGTAATTTCTTTTTCGTTTGACCTACGTAACCGCACCCCTGTGTGAAATAATATGAATTAAACGTTGTCCATTTGATTTGTACATGCAACAAAAAAGCAAATGGTCTTACCGCTTGTCCACTTCTTCCTTGTTCGCCTTTTTGTCCCTGGAGATTGAATTGCAAAGTATCAGCAAATAGATCAGTATCTCAACAATACGACAAGTCGAATGTCTCAACAGATATTCCAGGAGTTCTATTTTTAATAGTTTGCTTTAACATTACATTGTTTTCATAATTCTTTTAGTTTACATTCTGAAGAAGATTAAAACTTTAACAACAGGAAAAATTTACTTTTTAATGTTCTTTCTCTTAATAAAAATGAACCAAAATAATCCTGAAAATAAATAATGATAAATTTTTTACTGGTCAAAGACAATCTTTTGCTCACATTTGTTCGTTTATCCAACCATCTATCCATGCAGTTATTTGTTTATTAACTAATTAGTTGATTGATTAATTTATTCATTCATTCGTCCGTTCATTCATTCATTCATTCCAATTCGTTTCGTTCACTCGCGGTTTACTCATCGGTTCTTTTATTCTTTTCTCTCTTCTTTGATTATGTGTTTCTTTCTCTCCTACACTTTCTCAGATTGGAACAAAACAAAACATAAAAAAACAGAACAAAACAGATAAAAATAGAATCGAATATGGTCTAAAACAGAAAGAAATGGAATGGAATGGAATAAAATAGAACAGAACAACTCTTTTAGACACACAAGCATAGATCGATTGCTATCAATCCCAAATGCCAGCCTAAAACACTACAAAACGTCCTGTTTACCTTCTCTGCCGCTCCTTTTTCTCCCTGCAAGTTAATAAATAGTAACATTGACTGTAAGAAGTGCTTCTTATTTTTTAAACTTTATAGCGTGTTTCGTTGCCAAATGTAAAACTCAGTAATACAAAATGAAATTCAAATCTGCTGTAACATGTAATGCCAACGCAAAATTTGATAAAACTGACCCACAGTGTAATAAAGCATTTAAGGGAAAATAACAAAAAATTTTCTTTCAATAAACTCTACAACAATGCAGCAGCAAAACTCCAAAATTTAGTTTTTCACCATAACGGAAGTTTGCCCTGAACACTGTTTTCTAATGGGTTTAAACGTCACATTTGTTTGCAATGCTTGTTTTTCAGTATTGCTTGTTAAGACGTTTGAACTTTTTGTGGGTTGTTAAAATACACCGATTCATATAAATTGGTCAGTCGAAGCTGCCTGCTAAATAAGGCAACAATTGAGTTTCCAAGGGCTAAACAACTTATAATCGCATTAAGGGGTACGAAAGATAGTCAAAGGGTAGAAGTTGTTATGAGTTTGGTCCGTTTGGCTCGGTGATGCATTCTGACGCGATTTGCACTCGATCACACAACATCTCCAAGGCATTCCACAAATCCATCATGGAATACGCCTCCGCCATAGTTTCCGGGTGAAAAACAGACCAAACAGACTAAGTAAGGGTGTAGCAACACCATGTCTAATTGCAATTGTTAGCTTTCAGCTATACAAATGTATTCTTTTCTAATAGTTCCACTTTGCGTGGTGATTAGACTGTCGTTTTTGGGTTTTCTACCTACAAGTTAATATTTTACAAACAAACAAATATTTAAATTAAAAAAGTAAAAAAAATGAAATCGTGTTGCAATACCAGTGCATGTGAGATAAAGGGTATGCATCGATCCTGCAAACTTTTAAGAAAAGGAGAAAGGGGATAGGTTTAAGAATTGCAAGCAACACTGATTTCCTTTTGGTAATTCACTACTATTCCACGGTCACGAATTGATACACAAATATGAAAACGGCTTGCCAGGCTCTGTGTTAAACAATAAGTCAACTCACCACGTCTCCTTTTTGTCCCTTTTGTCCGGCAGGTCCGGCAAGGCCCTGAAACGAGGTTGGGAACATTACCAAGGTGAGTTCATTGAAGACTTTCCAAAAGTGAAAATGATGAACATAAAGCTGCGTCCCATGTTGAGGATGAGATACAGAAGTCATAGCGTCAAATAATGGCTGAGTACTTAAACGACTATCATGATTGCAACATTTTGTGTAAGGTCACTGACATTTTAGAAAACGACAGATACGAAAACCTCTAACATAGATCTATTTTAAAGTACTTTATTACTCTTCCAACCAAACATTGTCTGGATTTACGGGCGGAGTAAGAGTAATAACGCACAATCTTTTAAAATACATGTGTTTGATAACAGATTTCCGTTGTGCCACTCTTTTGCTCGCTTGATTAACTTAATATCTAGATTTTTAAAACATTACATCGTGTAAGAAAATAATTTGAAAATTTCAAGACCGCTTTGAGCTAACAACTCAACTTCTAATGTTGAAAAATCACCTTTCGCACATTCCTCAGAGCTCTTTTTCACCCGCACTCTACGCGACCGTGTAATATCTTGGTTCAAAACTTTTGTTCTCAAAAATTAAACACACTAGATTGTGTTTTATATTGTTATGAGTTTCATTTTATAGATAGCAAAATTCGTTAGAAGTTTTTAAGAAAGTTAGGAAAAACGAAAAAAGCATCGACGGATAAAAATCCTTATCTAGCTCGTCAGTGCCAACACTGCACCAACTAATTCCTTACTAGTACTACTAGAATGTGCTTGAGCGTCTTTGACGATTGTGACATGAAGATACGGCTACTGCAAAAAATGTATCCTAAAATAACTCAGACCAAAATTTATGACGTTTTAGGAATGGGACTCAACTGGGGAGAAGTCGCACTAAAACCCAACGTGTTTCTTCATAGACTATTCTCCGATGGTTTGTGCAGATCAAACCTTGTTGCATGAATAGGCAAGAAACACTCTTCTTTACGAGTTCCTACATTGCAGGTAATCGTTTAAGTTGTCAATCTAATTTGTCAGGGAATATAAAAACTTGTCTGGCAAAGACTATTGTTACTAACCGTAACTCCAATCTTCCCTTGAATTCCAGGTGGACCCTGACAGAGAAAAAAGGATTAGCAAGCATTTGGAAACCTCGCAAGAATTGGAAAGCCTTCTATCTATTATTTGTTAAAAACGTTCAGCTGGCTACACCTTTTACGCCCCCCTACCTTTCCCTGCCTTTCCCATCTAACCATGTTTACGTCATGGTAAAGTTAAATTATATCAAATGAGAAATATAATGGTACACACTACTTTTGTACAAAGCCACGTGGCAAAAACGTAAGAAAAGGAAAATCTTAGAGGGAAACGGATAGGAACGAAAACGTTCGAGTAAAAGTTCTCCATCTATTTCCTTTCTCTTTCTTCCCCTGTCCCTCTCTTTTATTTTCCTTTTGTCGGCCGAACAGACCTGTTCAGCGGCCTAGTACATACCGGTTCTCCTATAGGGCCTTGACTACCGGGGGGTCCAATTGGTCCTGGAGGGCCCTGTGTAAACAAATTGATCACATTTTATGATGGTGGTCTTGACGAACTCTTGTTCTCAGCGTTATCTTTTTACCTTTTTTAGAAATACATCTTCAAAACGTTTACTGGTTTTGCTTTATAAGTTTTGTTTAACCATCAAGTTCTAATATCGACGTGAATTCCTTGACTCACCTGCTCGCCTTTCACTTCCTTTTCACCCTTTCCCTCCGTTACGCCGATCTCTGCCGTAAAACCCGGTTCACCCTAAAATAAATTGTAAATTTTCAAAATGTCAGTAGCAGTAACACAATGAAAGTTCCCCTGCTAGTCCCATCCACACTACAAATAGTTCTCGCCCACACCGCGCAATTAGTCAGTTTGTCCTTATCGAGTTTAGGCCGCACAGAGCTAACATTGTATACCCCACTTTGAAACTGCGCTCATTTCCCGCGAACAATAACTGGAATTATTATATGGCTGAATGATTTCGCGTGCTGTGATTGGTCAATTCCAGGTCCGTAAAACCAAAAATATCAACTAAGCCATATAATAAACATCTTATTAGCCTCGTTTGCTCAGTCCGTAGGGCAAGTTATGGATCCTCGTTTTTTCCTTCCTGTTTTCATGGCCCTCGCGCTTCGCGCTTGGGCCATAAAAGGAAGAAAAAACTCGGTCCATAACTTGCCGTATGGACCTCGCACTCGGCTAATAAGAGGTATGTAATGCTGTACTTTGCAATACGCTAACAGAATTATTTCACATAGATCAGCACTGCGCTCGGCTTCAAGTTTCGTTTGCGGAAAAAAAGCATAGTTCAACCTTTATTTGGTATCAAACTACGGTTAAAAACTATATACGGTATGAAGATAACGTTATCAGCTCTTTACTCTTCGTTCCAGTCACCTACGACACACTTACTTTCCGTCCCGGTGGTCCGGGCGGTCCTGCCGGGCCGGGAAGGCCTGGGTATCCTTCAAGCCCAGGTTTGCCAACGGGTCCCGTAACTCCTTGCGGACCTGGTTCTCCAGTGTCGCCCTTGAATCCGACTGGTCCCTTGTTGATGATAAACGACAATGAGTACATAACTATGGACACACCGCTGATCGATCTATAATCTCGTCTGACATGGTCATATTCGTAATCGAATCGACGAACAACAACTATGAATTTGATAATGAAAATATTTTATTCACAAAAACACAAAAAATAATAATAATGACAAATACAATATCAATGACGATAGGACGATAATAACGAAACAATAATGATAGCAGAAAAGAAAAAATGATGATAATTGCAATAACAAAGATAACGACAACAACAACGTTCATGACGATGATGGTGATGGTGATTGTTGGTAATGGTAGTTGTTATGTTTAACTCTTGTGAAATGCTGATAATCAATTTTTGAATGTTTTACAACGAAATTCCTATCAAAGTAATCTTAAAATTAACTTTTTTCATGATCAATATATTTTACCCGTCAAAATTTCGTGTAATAACTTTAAAAACAAACAGATGTAACTTTAAAATGGTAATTTGTGTAAACCAACGTTTGTTGCACAAGACTGATTGACAGCTACAAACGATCGAGGGTTTTTGGAAATTACAAAATTAATCTAAGTTTTCATTGCTGTTTTGATTTCGTACCTGTGGTCCTACAGTCCCAGTCTCGCCAACTTCACCCTAAAAAACCAAGTGAGAGTGTTTTTAAATATAAAGTAAACACCTAAAAAAACTTCACAGAATACAAGTATGAAGTTGTTAACACCAGTGTATTTTAACATTTGTAGGAACAGGGCCAAGATTGATTTACCACAGTTTCGTAAGCACTGATATAAATTAATTTTATTTTGGATTTGCTATTTGAGGATAAGAAGTAGACTTCTTTTACCAAAAACATCAAAAACAAACAAATAAATAAATAAGTAAATATAAAACAAATAAATAAGTAAATAAATAAATTACATCACACAACATTGTTATGTGCAAGTCATTAGTCGGTTTTATAATGTTCGACAGTTTTGATTTTTGGTTAACTCAAATGAATGCGAAATCAAATCAAATTACTAAATAAGATTTGAAGTTGGTCTTCTAGTCCCTTTCGAGTTTGTTAGCTTCACAACTACATTGTTGAAATTTAATTGGCGTTTAAGTTTTTGCTGCATAACTGCAGGTGTGAAATGATCCTACCTTAGACCCGATGTCTCCTTTGGCTCCCCGCTGACCAGCAACACCTTGCGGGCCTGTGTCACCTTCGTCTCCCTTGTCTCCCTTATTGCCATTCTTTCCGGTTAAGCCCTGCAGAACACAATTTATATCAGAATGCTATGATCAATACAATTCTTAAGTGGAGCAAGGAAACTCAAAGGGGGGTTCTGCAAGCAATAACATGGTAAGAAATAATTAAAGAGATAAAAAAATATATATCACCTTTTCACCTCGTGCCCCCACTTGTCCTTTAGCTCCAATTTCGCCCTTCTCGCCCTGTTAAGTTCAAGAAAATTGCGATTTTATGATTAATTAAAAAAAATTTATGATGTGTTAATAATAACATTAAGAGCAAATACTTCCGTCTAGTTCTGTGTTCATGATCAAGGATTTTAGCTAGGATGAGTTTTAAAAAGGATTTAACAATGAAGTTTTCACAAACTTGCTGAAGTTTTCGTTAAAATCGTGCTGAATCATGTGAGTTAACCTTGAATCCTCCACAGCCTTTCGCTATTACTTATCGTTTACTATTCAGCTACTCAACTGTGGTAATATCACTCAGCTGTTTAACTGTGGAAAAATCACTCAAAGAAGCGGCGATATGCGTCTTGTGGCATTTGTCAGAAACAAGAAACGCACAGTTTATCTCTACAAACCAGTCATGTGTTTGGTGTTCGCGCATTGGGTACTAACATTTAAGAAAAATACTCTAAATATTGGATAACCGTTAACGGCCCAGGTTGAAAGACCGACATCCTTTACGCTTTGTTTATGTTTTGGTTTCATAAAGTCAATCGAAAAAAAAAAACTAGCTGTGGTCACCATTCTCTTTAGCTTGTGAACGTGATAGGTCTCGCATTTGGATTTCGATTTCTATCTACCTAAGTAGACTTTGACGGGCATTTTGGAAACTTTACCCCTGATTTAGACGTTTAATTATTACCAAAAATAAAGCAACCGGCTAACGTGGTAGATAGCATGAACCACGGGAACAGTCGCCTCGTACCCAGAAAATCACAAGTGGTTACTTTAACTGAAAACGCCCACGCCTCCTGTTGTTTTTCGTTTCTTGTTGTTTTGGATTTTACATGGAACCCTTGCCTAGGTACATAGTGAAAAATGCTCCAACAAAAGAAGTAGTCATTTTACTTCATCAAACGTGCAATCATAAGAAACGATAAGTGCAAACAGCAATTAATTTTACTACTTCAACCAAATTTGAGGTATACAGTACCTTCTCTCCTTTTCTCTCGACTGTTTGTCCTTCAGTTACATGAGGATTTTCCTGGAATATCAGGTTAGCCACAATGTTAGCCAAAATCGGAGTTTTGCTATTAGTAGCAGTTGAATCACGTAGTCAGTGCTGAAATGCTGTCCACTGGTATTCGTTTATCTCTTGTACTCATGTTTAATGTTTCTCCTTTTGGTTTCATTCGGGTTGTTTTTCTTTCTTGCAACCGCATTTTAGTACAATTCTAATTATATCTTATATACTTTAAAAATTCAGTTACTGGCTTGTAAAATATAAGTTCATTTTTGCTGATTCTAAGAAAGGTATTGATATTCAAAAATTAAATTCATCCAACTACCGTCGTTGGTCCCGGAGGTCCTGGGGGACCGGGTAGCCCAGGGGGTCCAGCAGGGCCTTGCACACTTTCTCCATGATCACCCTGCAATAAACAACAAAGAATTGTCCGGCGTTACCCAGAAGACAGCGTTCACTTCAAGCATGCCCCGATATGGACTGTAACTGACTCTTACCAAAGTTTTATTGAATGGTCGAGAAGCGAGGCAGATGAGAACAAGGAAAAAGGGCGGTGCTTACTTTAAGTCCTAAAAAGACCAACCAAAAAACTACTAGGTA
Source organism: Umimayanthus nakama (assembly GCA_027574985.1). Classification (NCBI taxonomy): domain Eukaryota; kingdom Metazoa; phylum Cnidaria; class Anthozoa; order Zoantharia; family Parazoanthidae; genus Umimayanthus; species Umimayanthus nakama. The sequence goes on along the minus strand of JAOBRG010342447.1, from coordinate 6,290 downwards.
CGAGCGAGGGACTGAGGACTATGAGCAACCAAATTTTTTTCCTTTTTATGAAATCATCAATTGCAAGAGGAAAGTAAGTCGCAAGTCGGCGGACATGTTACGAAAGTAAGGAAAGTTCGATATCTTTGGAAAATATAATTTTTGCGCCTTCCAGTTCTTAAACGTCACCTTCAACTACCTTTTTATCGTTTTGAAAAGAAAATACTTTTAAAACTTTTTTTGGTTTTGGTTAACTTCCCCGATTTACCTGGTCGAACGTTTTCAAACGCTAATATAACTAAGTTTAATAATGCAACACAGCTTGCTCAAAATTACCTGTGGACCTTGAAGTCCACGCTCACCCTGTTCTCCCTGAAAAAGAAAAAAAATGTGAATTTTTTTCCGTATTTTCTGGTAAACAGCAAAAGCAAGCAACAGGAAAATGAAAGTAAGTGTAGCAAAGAATCGCTTAACGCAGCTCTAATGGAGGCTATAGAGCAAACGTACTTTCAGTCCTCTCGGTCCGATAGCGCCTGTTGGTCCGGCTTCACCAATATCGCCCTGTATCATTAGAAACCAAGAAACGTAAGAGTGCTACAAGCTAAGGATGTAACTGCTTTTACTTACAGTACAGAATGAGGGAATGTAGCCGGGACTTCCGGAAGAGCATCAACCTTGGTGATTGCTGATTTTCTTGTAAAATACTCAATCGTAAAATACCTTTTGAAAAACTGGCTGAAAGAGAAGTAGCTGCTGAATCTTGGTAGTCACAACTACGTTTTGGAGATTGTGTAAAAGAAAACGATTTGTTGTTAAAGTTTATTGTTGTTGTATTTAAGAACATCATTCGTACGTATAAACTCAAACACACAGGAACAAAACATATAACTATGCTTTATATTTTTTGGTGGCTTTGTTCGAAAATCTTTCAAGAACAACCTTACAAGAACTTCATCAGAACGTTTCAGTTAAAATACTGTTACTTTCTTAGCTTGTCAAAGGTCAATTAACGGAAGATGTACAGCACACTTGTCACAAACACTTTAACATTGTGCATGCCATTATATTTCCCACGATAACGTTAACGCAATTTATCCTTACTACCTAACAGGTCTAATTAAAATTCAACCCAGTTTGAACAGTGGAAGATGTTCAAATGTAAGATTCACTCCATACCTAAAACTTGATAAAGAAAACTATAAAGTCTGCACGTTGTACAAACAGTTCAGCTACAATGGAAATGTGTTATTGAACGGTTGCAACAAATAAACCCCTACCTTGTTTCCACGGCGTCCTGTCGGTCCGGCATTACCCGGCAGCCCTTGCGGTCCTACTCGTCCCTGAAAAGTAGAAAAGCACTCGTAACGTTAATTTCCTTTGCCGGTTCATTACTCGAATGTTACCAAGTTCTTTATATTGTAAAGTAATTATCCTGTGACAGTATGAGACTAACCTTACATCCTCCTGATATAAAGAATATGTAATTGTTCAGAAGGGTATACGCAGCCTTTACAATTCCTAATGATGTATAATCGACTTGAAGCTTTAGATAACATGTTATCAATGTGTATGTTCCATGAAGTAGGTTTGTTCTTGGTTATACCAAGAAGTTTGAGCGGTTCTTCTTCTTGATATCTTGTAATGGTTGTGGTTTAAGCTTTGACGTTTTGTCGTGAATGACCATCTCCCATGTCTGAGTTTTGACAAGAATGTATAGAAAAGAGACTGCTCTTGAGCAACTCACTTTCATTTTTTCAAATTTAACGCTTTTTAAGACCTTAGGGAGCAAATTTATCAAATTTAAGATCTTTTTAAGGCCTTAAATTTGCAAAGAGACTTATAATGACTTTTAATGACTTTTAATGCCCCGCGGGAACCCTGGTAACTACACTACCGCTATGTCTGTTACACTAAACCAAGCTTTCCAGTATTCAGTGGTACCAATATTATCTGCGCACTTTGGACAACCACACGATAGTAAACATGAAAACAGTTTCTTTTTCTACTTTTAGCTTAAAGCTCATTGCAGCTCTAAAAGGGTTATCTCTTATTGTAAATTTTTAGCCTAAGTAACCCTTACTTTGAAAAAAGAATATACTGGTATGAAACGTTTGATCTACACTACAGCCGATTTACCAACCTGCATGTTTTAGAATATGAGAAAAGATGTTTTATTTTTAATTTTAAAAGGCAGCACACGTTTGTAGCTATTGCTTAAAAGAGCTACTAAATTTAGATAAGTACCTCCCCAGGGGGGCCACGTTCTCCCTTCTCACCCCTTAGACCATCAATTCCTGGATCACCGGTTGCGCCCTTGTATCCCTGTAAAATGAAAACAAATATGAGTCCGTGGAAACCGGTGATTTGTGCGTAAAACGATATAATGCAGGCGATAGGAAGAAAAGTCTAGGATTAAAGTTAGGGTTAATTTATGGTCAACATTAGAAGGTTATGGCTAACATGAGCTTAACGTTGAGGTTAAGGTCAGGAGTTGGGTTTTGTACTCGCAACTTACTGAAAGACCTCGAACTCATTACATCATTAGAGACATCAGAGCCTTATGACTAGTTTCTGAAGCGCAATAAATGTGTCTTGTAACACTGATCGTAAATCTTAATCCTTCAGTTAATAATACAGTTGAAAAGATAATTTTATAGTTTGAGCCACTGGCTAGTAATACATGTGAAACTCCACCATTAACGGTGGGAAAAGCGTTTTGAATACGGATTGATCCTTAGTCGAAATAAGAAGAGTGGTTAGTTACTAGACTTTTACTCCCGAGAGTTTACATGTTCAGCAACTTATTCTTACTATAGAAAATATAGTTTGCAGAGAAACTTGAAGAGAAATAGAAAAGCTCTGTTTGAGTCAAAGTAAAGACAGAATAAGGTAGAGCTTTCCGGTGGAGCTTAATTTTTTTCCGTTTAGTTTACTGTTATTTGCAGCCCTAATCTACATTTTAAACTTTAAACACGTGTTAAAACATTTCTGAAATGCCGCAGTCTGACAGATTTCTGCAGTTCAGGTAGTTTCAGCTCAGATCTGATCATGCTGCAATAATGCACTTACCGGAAATCCAATGGGTCCTTCCGATCCCTTCTCCCCCTAGAAGAGAAATTAAATAACAATTTCACTGTAGAGCCATTTTCAGCCTTATGCTAGAGTGGGTGAAGGAAAAATCGTGAAAAAACTATGCAAAAGGCCTTCCCAGGAGTAAAACCCACGATAAATACAAATTACAATTACTATCTTTTCATTGATGCACCTTTGGGTTGCTCGCTCGAAACAAGATAAATTTATAAAAGGTTGTGTTAAAGTTAGCTAAAGAAGTCGTTTAATAATGAACAGTTGTTCAAGCAAAGTGGCAGAACGGCGGTTCTTTGTGTTCTTTGCACTTATGCTAAACAATTATTTTGTTTAAACGACATGATATCTATCAAAACACAACTTTGGTTTGTATTTGTTGATGACTGGAAACCTTTGTTGGTTCAAGCAATGGTGTATGGTTTACTTTTATCTATTGATTGTTTCAATAGCATAAGGAAGAAAAAGGCGAAAGACATGTATTGTTACAAAAACATTTATTTTTGTACAAATGAATCACTTCGGCTGAATAATCAGAATCTAGATGAGTTTCTATTTAATGACGAGTTTCCAAGACGGTAGACGGGTTAGCCGCCAATTTAGAAGGAGAAAAAATCCACTAAACACTGACCTTCTCTCCTATCGCACCTGGAGGTCCATTGAGGCCGGTGTCACCTTTTACCCCCTGATGAAGACGAAACAATAATGTTTAAGTTTTGCCAATAATATTTAGCTTTGTTGATCAGTCAGTTTCGGGGATAGAAGCGGAATCATTTCAGTATGATAATTCATTATTCCCAGACATTTTTCAACCAATGATTCATGATTCGTTTATGATTCATGATTCACTTGTGTTATAATGAGACAAAAATTCAAGATTCATTTTTTTTGTCCATGATTCATGATTCACTGCCTGCGAGATGATGTGATTCATGGTTCCTTCACTTTTTTAGCTGTGATTCAAGATTCCGCTTCCACCCCCGAATCAGTTTAGTCTTCTTCAGTTGCTAGTAATATTCTTGAGTGGATGCAATTGGCAACTGGGTTTGGTTTTGGGGGTAAGAGGGTTTTTTTTTATAAATTATGTTTTTCATGAAGGGCTGGTGGGAGGGAGGAAACCGATTTAGATGGAGAGGACACCAGGGTTAGGGCTTTACCTTGTCGTGTCCTCCCTAGCTACGCATTTTTTCTTTTGTAGCTAAAAGCACAACAAGACTAATGTATAGCCGTTCGTCGTCTCACTACAGGCGGATTATAGCTTACTTTTTGCCTTATTTCAATGTGTTGAAACACATTATAGTACAAGATTCAAGAAAGTCAACTGTTCACATGCTATTATAACTATTACTGGTACTATTATTATTGTTATTGTTATTATTATTATTATTGTTGTTGTTTTTATTGTTATTATTGTTATTGTTATAATTATTATTGATAACTAAAAGAATTACTTAATAACACAGTAGTGTTCCAAATATCAATTATCAAGTATCAAGTAATTATTTCTAACTTTCAGATTACGAATAGATCAATTCAGTCAACAAACATTAGAACAACTTATTTCACGTGATTTTGTGTTTAATACCACCTACCTTTACCGAGATGACAGAGCCTGGCGGACCTTGTCTGCCGGGTAACCCTGGGGGGCCGATAGGTCCGGTTTCCCCTTTGACGCCTAAACCTCTGTCACCCTAAAGTAGTTTAGTAAATTGACCAATTTAATTTACCGAGAGAGCGAAATATGAATAAATAGGGTGAATGGACAGCCTCTGGCTATCACTTGTAAGGGCAGCAAGGATAGGATCTAAAAGGTTAAAAGTCAATCCTTTAACTTAAAAAGTTTTGGCCCCAAAAATGGCACTTGAGTTAAACACGGATGAAAAAAAAATTGTGTGATGTTCCCCCCCTCCCCCCCCCCCAGACTGTTCGTCTGTCTGGATGTTAGTTTGTTTGGAAATCTACACGTTTATCTGCCTGTCAGTCTGACTACCTATCGTTCTGAAAGTCTATTTAGGTGACTGTCTGAATCACCAACTGACAGAATCATGGTTGTGTTTTATGTGTTACAAGTTGATTTTCCTGAGAAAAACATTCCTTTTGACGCTACGAAACAAAACAAATACTAATAAAACATACCTTTTCTCCTTTTGAACCTCCGATACCAAGTTCTCCCTGAGGGAAACAGATTACAGCAAAACAATGTAAGCGACTCAATTAAAGAAAAACTCACAATCATTCTAACTAAAAAGTAAGAAAATGCAAGTCAAACACATATAGTTAAACAGTTTTCCCAAAAATAACATAAAAATGAACCTTTTCTCCTTTGCTGCCCTTCTTTCCTTCATCACCGACCAGGCCTGGCAAACCTTGCTCTCCCTATAAAGGATAGTACAATAAAAAAGTACTTCCACTTAGAGCTAGATTTGAATGGAGAATATTTAGAGGCGAGGTTTGGCAAATTGTTCAACCCAAGATCTACTATTGACAACTTCACCTACTATTCTAAAAGAATTCTACTGTTTTAAGATCACGAAGTCAACGTTTCTCTACATGGATGTGAAATAAGGTAAATGAGAAAACCTTATGGAATTTTGTAAGTAAAGATCTACTAAAGGACGTGCTTTGTAGTACGCTTACAGCGTTTAGTAATACGCTAACACGCTTGATAACATTGAAATGATTTCTTTATTTCAGCGTTTTGTGCGGAGCGACAAAAAAAAAACCCGGGAGCATGTCATTCTATTTGAAGTTTTAAAATATGTTTTAAAGTGAGGCAACCATTGTGTAGCTTCGCAACACCTCACAATTAACGGGGATAAGGAGTGTTTCAGGGACGGTAAGGCTCCACTCTGAGAGCGAAGTGTTCCACTGGTCATTGAACAATAACAGTAACAGCAACTGACAATTTTTAACAATATACATTTGTTTAGGATTGGGTACTTTAACAATAAGGTTTGGTTACTTATATTGTCTTTTATCCAATAGGATCTTTCGTTCGTAGGGTAATAGATGACCCTATGGGGAAGCTATCAGTCATAAAACTTACCATAGCTCCTTTCATTCCGTCGCGTCCAACGGTTCCATTCGAACCTTTTTCTCCCTACGAATGGTAAGTAAAACTTTTAAGTTTTAAAAACATCTTGGTATTTGTTTATTTACCGTTATCGTCTACACTCATTAAAATTTGAGTATTACAGACGTTAAGAAAGGCTGAAATAGAAAAAGGT
>JAOBRG010342436.1:0-14346 GCA_027574985.1 Umimayanthus nakama | reverse complement strand
TTATTATTATTATTATTATTATTATTATTATTATTATTATTATTATTAATTAACTTGGCAATCAAGACGCCCATTGCACAGGGAGCCCGCATGCTATTTGTAAATGCATATCAACTTGCCTGTCGAGTGTTGATTTTGGGAACTGTCGTGTCTCACATGCCATGTACATCGTACTGCTTCGTCATGCAGATATGGCAAGGATTGACGTTCCAAAATGATAAATAACCGCTGAAAGCAGCTCTGGCCAACTCCTGGCATCATCCATTGCTCTAAAGTTGCTAAATTTTTGGCGAGTTCTGACCTTTATTAACCTTCGATCATACTTTGGACCGTTGGCGTTTCAATGTGCCAGGCATCAAGCGCTACGCCGGAAAAGCTGGAAACGAGACTCGTAGTAGGGCTGCTTCCGTGCTGTATCCTTTTCTGTAGGCAGACAGTAAAACAGATAACGGATCACTGTCGGTTGTGTGACTATACACTCGGTTATAAACAGTAGTTTTTGAACTAACTAAAGGTTGCTGATAGACCTACATCACATTCTGGCTTCTCTTTTTCAAGGGTGGTTAATTTGACAATCTCGTCTTGCCATTCAGTAGGAAAGTGCGCTGTTGCCAGCAAATCGTTTAGTAACTTTGTGATGACAGGAAGCAGAGCACAAAGCCAATCAAACACCAAGGTGGTTAGCAAAGGATTAAGTACGTACAACATTTTTGTCAAACTTTGAACAAGATAAGTGATGTCTTGCTCAATCCAATTCCGGAAGGAGCGCAGCGTTACATTTTCCCCTGCCAATGTTTTTTCAAGAGGTACGAGAGCGCGATCAGACTGTCTGAAAGCTGTGGTATCATTTTTTTCGCGAATATGTGCGACTTTCCGAACAAATTGACGGCCGATATCGTTCAAAACTACGGTCTTGTTTTTAAGAAGATTGGTTATCAACAGTCCATCCTTCATGCCCAGAAGCTTATTCGCATCACTAAACAGCTTCCATTGGTCAGTACTATTTTCATCCAGAAACACACAGCAGAATTCCCGTCTAGCCTCATTGACCAAATAAGTCACATAGTTTCTCTTTGACTTGAAATAAGACAAGCTATTAGTTGCTGTACTGTCGCAATTTGTAATACCTGTCGCAATTTGTAATAACGGTCGTCGCAATTTGTAATCACCTGTCGCAATTTGTAATAAAACTTGTCGTAATTTGTAATAACGTACCTGTCGCAATTTGTAGTATCCCCTTGTCGTAACTTGTTATAAAGTAAGCTGTCGCAACTTGTAATAACCCCTTGTCGCAATTTGTTATATTTTTTCCAAACAATGTTTATCAATAGTTTTACCATTTTCATGCATCTCAGAGTGTTTAGGCAACCAAAGCTTCGGTGACATGTTTTACGAACAAAAACTTTATGTGTGGCATGATGACGTCATATGTCACGTGATTATGTTAAAATTCTTTATTTCGCTTGCTTCTTGCTTATTTTGAAAAATGAGAGTGGCAAATTATGCAAACATGTCATATACGACTCAAAGATGCTTTTTCTTGATGACGTCACAAGTCACTTGACTATGTCAAACTTTTTTATTTAGCTTGTAACTTCGGCTTATTTCGAAGGTTATAAGCGTCAAACTACCCCAACATGTCACATGCAACTCTGAAATGTGTGTTGTGTGATGCCATCACAGGTCACGTGACTTTTTTTAATTAGTGTTTTTTGCTTGTATCTTGCTTATATTGAAGACTAAGAGTGTCAAAATGCTCAATGATGCGTATTGCGTGGTTATGTTACAAGTCACGTGACTACCTTATACTTAGATATTTCACGTAAATATTTGTTGTTTCGAAGGCTATGATTGCCTAATTGTTCCAAAACCTTTAACTTACCTATTTCGAAGACTATAAATAGCAAATTGTTCTAACGTGCTAAATGAGCCACAAGGAAAAGTGATGCGTGATCACGTCACAGATCGCGCGGTAAACTAAACTTCTCAGTTGTTTCGCTTGTATATTGCTTATTTCGAAGGCTAAAAATGCAAAATTTTTCAGTTATGCTATATGAGCCACGGGTATACGTATTGTGTGAGGACGTCTCAAGTTAGGGGACTACCGCAAAATAATTTGTTTTCAAGTTTCTGAGGAAATAAATGTTATGTCTTATATTCTGGTATACTGTTCCGGTCTATTTATATATTAAAAAAGACTCACTTTTTCGATTGAATAATTGGTTGAACAACATTTTTGGTAGTTTCAATTCCTCCCTTCGTTCTTTTTCGAAAAAGAGAAAAGCAAGCAAGTTAGCATGATTAACGTAGTTAAATAAAATGTTTGCGCTTTTATTTTCACAATGGAAACGTGTGTGATCAAGAAATGTCTTCTTAATCTCTTTATGTTTGTGTTAAAAAATTACTACAGCTCAAAACACAAAATAACTAAAAAACGTTAAACACCGTACCATTTACATTGGTACACCCTTAACTCAACACCTAACGCTAATCTGCTGACATGCGAACAACCAATCGGAAAATGAGTCATACGAAGCATTTTGTTGACATTGTACATAGTGTTATAGACACAAGATATATGGTTCAGCCACGTGAAATCGGAAGAGCATCAACCTGTGTAATCATGTCAATTATTTCGTTTGGCATTTTCACCAATGATGCAGCTTTAGTAGGAGGGTTTATTGCTGTAGAATTATCGACTTCGCGGACGTATCCCACTTCATCATCCGAAACAAAACCAATCGGTATGCTATGGGTTGGCAATTTCTGTTGCTTTGTTTTTGTTTTCAAAGTTCTCTTGACTCTGACTGTCAAGACAACTGATACCTTTATTATTGCAGCGGCTGTGGTTGTTTTCGTTAATGTCACTGTCACCTTGGCCGTCGCTGTTGTCTCTGTCATCTTGATCGACATTGTCGTCGGTGTCACCTTAAACATCACGGCTGCTGTTGCTATCATCTTCATCACCGTTGTTGCCGCTGTCATCTTGATTATTGCCATTGTTGTAACCATAACCTTGACCGTCGCCATCGCTGCCACTGTAATCTTGATCGCTGCCATTGGTGTCGTTGTCATCCTGACCGTCGCAAGTAATGTCGCTTTTATCTTGGCCATTGCTGTTGACGCTTTCAACGTGGCTCTTGGCTGTGGTTATTTCCATCGCCATAGCCATAACCATTCTTATTAGTGACACCATCAACAGCAACGTCACCATTGCCTCCCCGGGGCCTTAGCCAGACACAAAATGTAGGGGGGGTGGGGGGCATTTTCAAGAAACGAAAGTTCTTAGTTGATTTGCCGCTACAGACGCTTTTTAGCTCCTTTTGAGACAAAGTATACAAAACATTACTTCCGGTCCAAAATTTAGGGGGGCATTTGCCTACGTATATGATATGTTTGCATAGTTTGCCACACTTATTTTCCACTAAATAAGCAAGAAACATAATCACGTGACATGTGACGTCATCATGCCACACATAAAGTTTTTGTTCATAAAACACGTCACCGAAGCTTTGGTTGCCTAAACACTCTGAGATTCATGAAAATGGTAAAATTATTAATAAAACATTGTTTGGAAAAATATTACAAACTGCGACAAGGGGTTATTACAAATTGCGACAGCTCACTTTATTACAAATTGCGACAAGTTGTTATTACAAATTGCGACAGGTATTACAAATTACGACAAGTTTTGTTACAAATTGCGACAGGTATTACAAATTGCGACGACCGTTATTACAAATTGCGACAGGTATTACAAGTTGCGACGACCGTTATTACAAATTGCGACAGGTATTACAAATTGCGACGTTATTACAAATTGCGACAGTACAGTTGCCTTTATCTTTCTCAATTTGTGATTTGCTTTGCTGCGTTCTCACTTGTATAATGATAGTTACGTAATTATCAGGGTTTACGCACGGCAGGCCTGGTAATCTTTTGGTATGTTTTTGGTGCCGCATGTCGATTAAGCAGTGCTAATGAGGTTGTAGTGTACTTACTGCATACGCATCTGAGTCGTCAGTAGTGTCTAGCTGTTTGTCATTGCACAACGAGCTGGCCTACAAATCACCATAAAGGCTGCTTTCATCATCATTCTTCTTGTCACTTTTACCTCCGCGAGCCGTCCTACTTCGGTAGTACTTAGTTTTACTTCGGTAGTACTTAGTTTTTAGGAGCCGCTCTATGTTTATCAACAGTTGCCTTGCGATGGTACAGTTTCAAGTTGTTAATGTGCAATATCCTGGGGGTACTGGGAGAGCCACCTAGCTTCTGCATCTTATACATAACCCCTGCTACTCGTTCAAGCACTGTGGTTGGACCTTTCCAAATGAGATGGAGCTTCCCTGTTTCTCCTAGTTTCAAAACAAGGCTGTAATCTTGGTTCTAAAATTCAGAATCTTTAACGCCTAGGTAATAATATTATTTAGGTTTACACTGCACTGACTGAAGGGTTTCTCCGACATGTCGATACGCCATGGTCAGATTTTGCTATAATTTAGTAGCAAAGTGTTCATGTTGGTCTGGCACTCCCATCAAAATATCGAGAGGCAGTCTCATTTCTCTTCCATACGTAGAGCGAAATAAAGTATCCGCTGTCGGTATCTATGGTCAGTGCTTTGATATACCATCAGGCACGAACCTATTTATTCATCCCAGTTTCAGTTTCAGTTTTGTTATCATCCCACCTTTCAACAACTGGGCCATTGGTAGCTTCGTGATATGCTGTCGTTCAAGACTTTTTGATCCCCAGAAGTTAATACATTTCCTTGATCAATGCGGATATCATCAGCATCTTTAAAAGGAATGCTTCTGCTCACTTCATGTATGAACCTACACTGTGCCGTGATAATAGAACAGTTCTCCTTTTTTTGGTCTCGGCATGCAGTGTACCAATGACATCAGTGTATACTCTCTGCATTGGGTACATTAATGCAGTGGTGTTTTCGGTTTCCGAAATGGAGGCTTAAATTCGGCACAAGTCTGGCTGGAGGCGCAGTATTCATTCACAACTGTTGCTAGGCCAGGACGCCAACATCTGGCTCGCAGTTTCTTCAGCGCCTTAAGTTGTCCTAGGTGCTCACCCACAACACCGCCATGTATTCTCTCGAGTGTTGACTCAATCAGAATCTCTGGTGGGACAATGCGTCGTTTCTACTTCTTGTTGTTTGCAACTGGGCGTGGAAGCAATACTCGACTCCTTCCTTAACTCTTAATCCTCGGACTTTCAAGCTTAGCGTATAAGCCCCCATTGACTTCCGAAACGGTTGTACGTAAAAGACCAAGCTCTTGCATGTCAGCAGCTTTGGACTACCTAATTAGTTTTCATAACAAGAATCAAGTTTTAATTAAGAAATTTTACTGTGGCAACAAGTTGCTTCACAACATGTCCGCCTTTTTCGCCGCCAAGCTCAGTGAGATAGACTGTCCGATGGGCCTCCACTCAAAGCCCTTGCATTTCAATGAAAACGCTAACGAGTGTCAGAATCCTGATGATGCTGAATGTATACGTAACTAGAAAAAATAGGCTAAGGCAGTTTTTAAACTGTGATACAAATTGTTTAAACACATGTATCAATGAATGTTCACCGTAAACTGTTTTCTGGTCTTGCGGTTTTATTTTGAAAAATGAACATGCATAATCTCTCACTACCCCTCCCTCCCTCCCAACTGCACCACCGCCACCTCCGATTGTTTCTCTTCTTCGCAGCCTTTTCTTTCGAACTCGTCCAACATCGAATTTTCCAACTTCTCACAAGACAGACAGCTACACAGACTAGAAAGTAAAGTGAAATTCGAACAAGATGGTTTCGTTTTTTAAGTTAACCAGTGAATCTGGAAAAAAGTACGCTACTTTAGTATGCAGTACCTTCAAAACAAACATGAACACATGATTTAACTTTTTCGCAGCCGTAAAGAACGTTTCATACAACAAACTCAGCTCTCTACAGAAAATGCCGGTGAGCGAAAAACCCTCTGTACACGAAAAACTTCTCTCTTATTTCCCCCCCCCCCCCCGGGGGATGTGATCTTATAGGGAGGACGGGGATAATGCAATTGAACCCGTCTCTACTCAGAACTCGACAGAAAGTGCTGGTGAGAGAAAACCCCACTATACATGAAGAACGTCTCTCCTATTTCGGTCCCAGGGGGTTGTTTTTACAGGGAGGGCGAGGTCGCTCGTCTGGATATTGCAATTAAACTCCCAAAAGGTACCAATTTTGGTGTGGTTTTAGAGAGTGTTACCCCTTACACGTATCGACAAACATTTAGTTTTAATAATGAATTTAACAGCAGTAAAGATAAAAGCATCGAACACTTTCTGATACCAGATTAGGATTTGTATTATGAAGATGTCACTGTATTTGACAGGTTTCCTTTAAATAAACGTTAAATTCAGGCGTCATCAGCTGTCAAATTCTAGAGCTTCTCTTCCACGAATTTAAAGGGAAGCCATAAGAATCGGCCCCCTTAAATCGCAACTTACACCACAATTCAACTCTACAAACTACCTTGCATTGATCTGCAGGTCTTATTCTATCAAAATACGCTATCAAACCTTTTTATACCCGATCGGCATTGTACGGAATCCCAGTTTTGGAATCTTGGCATCGCATCCGGACTAAAAATATCTGCACAGCACTTTTCTCAAAAATGACGTCACCTATTCATTTGTGCTCGCGTGACTTTTCGTCACCAGGACACTTCGAAAATGGCTTCCGGCGCGGCAGCAGCTGCCCTTATTAAAATGCTTTGCGCATCGAGTAAATCCACAAAAACAGAGATAACTCTATTCTCGAATTTGCTTCCAAATAACTTGGTTTATAGAATTGTTGGGCTTATATAATATACCAAAGCTATCAAAATGTGGACACGCTTCTTAAGAGCTATTTTACCCCCAGCTTGCTTTTCGTGCTTTGACCTGTGTACGTACGTGACTTTCAAACTGTGACGTTCACCTGGCCAAGGACATACTTACCTTTACATTTATGACGTCTCGAGAACAACAGGAAAGGAATTTTGACTTGCTTTGTACTGTTATTTTTTTACTCAAAGTGACACGGTTTTGTTATTGCCAAATTTTGGACAATTTTGCTTTCTGAATAGATCACGCTTGCGAGTTCAGTTTGTACCATCATGTGCATTCTATTCACTGGCAGTTTTGGTGAGTACGTATATACTTGTAGGGCATGGTACCAAAAAGCTTAATAGAATTTTTTTTGTAACTCAGTAGCCAGCGTAGTTGATGTTTCAGTCGCTCGAAAAGGGGGCAAATAAATGGCGAGAGAAAAACAGTTTTAAAGCTGTAACGCCTGTTGCGCGGGCTAGTAACAGTTTAGTGTCAAGAGTATGTCAATTATCAGAGTCAGTATCAAAGTTCTATTTGTATTTCAAAGGAGTTCAGCTAGGACTTCGTAGTTGTATATGTAGCAATTAGCAGGCTGCTTAGAATTTGCTAAACAATAGTTTGATGTTAAAAGAAAAGCCTTTTACATATACACTTTTTTCTTTATAAGAACACCCAGGCTGAGATTTGGCTAACATTTTAAGCAAATGTATGGGAAAGATTAAGAACAACCCCAATATGAACACTGAAACTGTGTCATAGAAATAATTATGTCATATAAGCCCCTCAAACATAAACATTTAATCAACTACAGAGATGCCAATTAAGGTTGAAGAATTGCTGGGCGCGTGACATCTCTAGGGAGTCCGGGGGAATTCCCAACCCTGAAGAAAATTTGAAAATTAGTTCCCATAACGTGTGATTTCCTGCATTTTCAGTGAGTAAATTTGGTCCCAAATGAGGAACATGCTGTCCGGGCTGTGGCCTTGTTTCGGATTTAGATGACCATTCGCCTAAACTAGAAAAATGGGACCTCGAGTTGTGCAAGGCACCGGGGCATTCTTTAACTTCATATAGCCACAAAACACAAAATTCAGGAAGTTCATTGAACAAAATCTAATTCAAATTTTTGAAACAATTTATTCTATTAAGTGTTCAGAAAAAAGAGACAAGAGAGTTAGACAGAAAAGCAGGTCTTAGGCGTGTGAATCAGACTTCCGGGTGTGTGAGCGTTTGAAAATGTGCTGAGGCGTGTGACACACGCTCAAGGCATTGCGTCTTGGTAGGTATGCATTTAGTATTGGCCCAATTGGTATCTTAAGGATAAGTTCACTTATGTTTTGTCAATTTTTATTGTAATTTTCTTTACCATACAGTTCAGAAAATAAAAATTAATAAAAGCTTTCAGACACCTGTACTTATGCGAATTAGTCCTTATAAGCTAGTTAGCCTAGTTAGTATCACTGATCATCATTTAAATTCATATAATATTCTTAAGTTCTCTATAATGCACTTGAGTTGCAAAGGCTATAGAATTTCAGACTGAGTCACACAGACTTTGAATGTAAATTACTTCTACAGTGAGCATGATACATACTGGGTTAATATTCACCAAACTAATTGCACACATAATATGTATAGTGTACACAAATTGATAAAATTGTTAAAATGAATATAAAAACATTTTCATTGGGTAAATCTAGATGACAATTTATTAAAGTTTAATATTTATTTGTTTTTTATTATTTATTATTTAGACTACTTTTTACAAATTTTATACTTTAATTTACCTGAAGCTTCTATTTATTTTAGCAATGATATCTTTGCTCTACAAATTATATTGAACACTCTTATTAAATATTGAAATTGTAGAGGAAGAGCCAATTCAATTGATTCTAAAATAAAGGGCAGCATTGTTATTAATATTATTTTTATTATTATAATTGTTGTTTTTATTATTACTACATGAAGTTAGTTTTCTGTTTTGATTTGCTATAAGATACTTGTGCTCGACTTAATAGTACTTCTAAGCAGCTGACATTTTGAGTTGCTCGAAACTAATAATTAGTACATTTTGCAATCTCCAAACTCACTTCAAATAAGACAATCAAGTACCGCAATTACAGAAACTTGGCAACTGAAGTGGCAGATTTAGAAACAGCATGAGCTCAGAAAAGTATATATTTATACACACAGTTTTTTAGTAAATAAATATCAAGAACAAAGTTTTCTTTTGAAAAACAGATATATTATAAATAATTGTAATTAAAATTTAAGCATACATGTATATTATCGTAGTAACGTTGGTACTTTAACCCGTCCATTTGGTTGAAGTCATGATTATCATCTAGCTAGCTAATGGCCCAACCTGAAATGTTTTTAAAACTGCAGAAAATGACAAGCTTCAACTCACTGAGTCTTTTTTGCCATTATTTCCCCTTGGGTGGAGATGGTTAGTGGGGGTGGGGGTTGGGGGAAAGCCAATCTTCCAAGTTTTTTTAACAATTAATATTTAATTCTGTAGGATTCGGAATAAAAGTTTCAAGTTTCATACATTTTTTTAAAAAAACATTTATGGAGAATAATCTGAGGTGTCAATTATGCAAGATCACTTAAATATAAAAGATGACTTTTAGATTTTCAAAAAGCTCAGCATAAAATAAATATCAAAAATAATCCCTTCAGTGATGAATGAATGAATAAATGTGTAATTAGGACATTTCTTCACCAGGGGCTTTTCAGTGTTTTGTTACAAACATAAAAAAGGGTAAAAAATCCCAACCAGCAAGGAGGAAGACTAGTCAGAATGGAGGCTGTACTGAGTGTACCCACCAGCAAAACCAGACGGGCAGGGGGTCTTGGACTTGGGGGCTCTTAGTTGAGAGTCAGCACATTAACTCCCTATCTCAGGAGTGGGGGGGATGTTGTCCCCACCCCTCCCCCCCAAAAAAAATCTGATTTTCTCTTGTGCCATTTTTGCATTTTGCTAAGATTGCCATTTGGTCAATTTACCCACCCAAAAAGTTTTCAAACATTTTCCATGGAAAAAATTGGGGGAGAGGTGGGGTTGTTGCAATAAGGTATTTGTGTGAACACTTAAAGGGTGGACACAATAAAAGTGCTTAGGCCTGCAAAACAACTGAATGCTCCACAATATAAACTTCAGAGGCTGGCATCTCTGCTTTCCAAACTTGTACCTTGGACTAAGTTGTTAAAATACTGCTTTTCTTAAAAGTACAAAGTTACTGTACTAAAGAACAATGAATGCCACGCCCGCAGTTTTCCAAGAAAGAAAGAACATTTTATGTACAATGTACTACTAGTCAGGGAGCAAATGTCAGAAAAAAGGTCCCGTGTGCATTTCGTGCTGAAAGCAAGCCACCACTCTAGAAGTGTACTTAAAAGTCCCTTGAACATGAAAAATTTTGGTGGCACTTTTGCAACTTGCTAAGACGGGATTTATGGGAAGTTTTAAATGTGACGTATGAACCCCGACATGGAAACGAGGCTGGAATAGAAAATTCCTTCTAACTTCGGCAAACAAGCACCGATGACCACCAAACTTAATTAGATTATACTTTAACTTAGTTTAAAGACGTTTTGGTAGTTTGTATGGTCACGTGATCCTTTTAAAATGAAAACGAGGCTAGAATCTGAAATTCAGTACTACAAACGATAAAAGTTTATTGCAACACTGTTAATTAGCTAGAATATCAATATAGTTGCCCACAAGCTGTCAAGTTGTTGTGCATAGAAACAACGCACACAGTTTTGATAACTAATTGCAGCCAAAGAAAATTTTGAAAATAATATGCTTTGATTTTTTAATATTTATTATCACAAAAATTGCATATTTTACAATTTTTTTAACATTTCCAATTTTTTGATGAATGTTTTGTTCATTTTTATGTTTCTACTTTGAATTTAATATCCTGTGGTATTTTAACCAAGTGGGAGCGTGGGCTCTAAAGAGGTTAGCGGTAATTTCGAGTTGTTGTAGTGCTAGTTTAAACACACAGAAAGGTAAGCAGTACCTGCAAGCATTGATTTAAATCTTTGTTTGATATGCCAAGAACCTAGAGTAAATCCTGCTGAACACCCTAGTTCACACGAGAACTTGTTGAAATCAATAAGAAAAAGAGAAGAGTATGGCAATTATTAACTTTCAGAATTGAGCAAAGCTGTGAAGGATCTTTTTTTGAATCGTTTCAAGAAAGAGCCAAAATGCATAGAAAATGCCACCAAGAAACTACTCATACAGGAACTTTGAAAAGAGCGATGAAATGTTATGAACAAGAGACAGCAGGGCCGAGCAAAACGAAACAGGAGTCCAGTGACGGAGTAAAGCACGAGGCAAGTTTTCTCACAAGGTCACAAACTGGCCCTTATCATAGAGATGAATGTTTCTTTTGTGACTGTGAGATGGGTTATCAGCAGTCCCTCCAAAAAGTGTCTACTACTTCTAATATAAAGGTTTTATTCTTATAAAGGTTTTATTCTTATCATCATTTCAAGCATTAGTTGACAAGAATGCACACTACCTGCAAGTAGCGTAGCTAATCTAGGCAGGTAGTGTGAGGACGCTAGAACATTACAATACATTTGAAGAGGAATGAACAGAAATAACTATAATTTACATAAACGGACGACTAAATATGTACCGATTACTCAACTTCTGGATCGAGTCCAACCTCAATGGGCCGCCTACAGTTAAGCAGATTCTTGATGGAAACCATGTCAAAAGGGGCGAGAAAGCACATGACCACCTTGCAAGCCTTGTTCAAGCTGTACCTGGAAGCGTTCCTCTTTTATTTACCAGAGATGCGACAGAACCTGGAGGTGTTGGCAAGTGAAGTTGGCAGAGCTCGCAGAGATGGTACGGAGGCAAGTACCGACAGGGCTCATCGACGTTTCGTGAATGGAGTCAGTATGTTCAAGGTCATTGAGAAGAAGTCAGAGTTCGACAAAGCAAACGATTGTAACCCTTTGTTATGATGCGTCACTACAAGCGCATTATGGAGATGTTTGCGTTCATCAGATCTGTTCGCACTGCAGGGGACTGGAAACTGCGTCTTACAACACTACAAGTCTTGGCAAAGCACTTCTTCTCGCACGATCGGCTCAACTAAGCACGAATGATTCCCGTCTATCTTGTTGAGGTAACTTCCCTTTAAGCTTCCGCTTCTGAGATATATGACGAGTTTATCCATGAGAACCGGTGGTCAACAAGAAAAAAGAAGTGCTGTTCGCTCTTTGAAAGTAGCTTGGGCACTCGTCGGCATCACACTGACTGAAAGTGCCAGAGCGAAGTTCTTTTTAATTGCTCCAGAGATGGCTAGATTGGCTGAAGAAGCTAAATCGAAGGCAGGCCTGTTCCCGGGCACTCAGAGGCAGCTCCACCGCCTTTCTACGGCTGTCGAAGCTGTGACGAGAAATATGCTCAGCAGTTGAGGGCGACAATTGCCAGCTTTACCAATCCTTTCCAGACGGCCAATGCTGCAGCTCTTAATAGTGATCTGTACAATCTAGTCACAAAAGTAGTCATGCCAGAAGAGACCAAGAATAACTTACGTCAGCAAAGCAAAATCGGAAAAAAGGTCATCATATGTTGGCCAACGACCAAAGCAAATTTGGCAAGGTGAACCTCTCGTCCACCACGAATAAGCAAAAACCCCTAAATTGGAAAAGCAGTACTAAGAACGTGAAGGTTAAAGCAGCAGGTGATAGGGTAATATAGTAATTGAGCTCCAGGAAGACAGGTCTCTTTTTGCATGTCTTATTATGGGTTGTAAAAGCCGACCAGAAGTAGACATAAAGGGAGGCACTGGGAGCGCACTGTTCCTTGATACAGACGAGTCAATTTTTGATGCTGTTGGTAGACTCGGACAAGCAGAACTGCCTGATGACGATGTCAAAAGAGAAGTCGAACAGTTTGTCTGCCAGCTTTATCTACAGAAGACCGACACAGCTTCTGTCAAAGAGTTTAGGTGGTTCCTCATTAGAAAGAAATAGGCACAGTCCGACAGACTTCCACCTTCCCACGCTGCATTGGTCCAGGCTATACTGCGTGCATATTTTAACCTGATGGTGTGGAACAAGGAAAACATCCCAAATTCAGTGATTCTATCGCCAAGTTTTTTTGGTTGGATAATGGAAAATGAGGAATGCTTGCCTGAATGTTTGCCTGCATGTCATGACTACTTTAGCACCAGCTCCTGAAGCCTTTATCTAGTCTGCATGTGAAGTGCAGGTGTGCCAAGCAGCGATGTCTCACCAACAAGTGTCAGTGCCGCAAAGCCGGACTTTTCTGTACAAACCTGTGCAGCTGCTCTGATGACGGTGATTACGAGAATCAACAAGGAAATGACAGAGATCAGACCGACGTTGAAGAGAGTGGCGTAGAAGATTATGAGATAGACTAATATGGGACTGCGATTGCGTCAAGAACTGTAAACAAACTGTAAAAAATATATCACACGGAAACAAGATATGGACGTCATGTCGAAGTAGTTTCACTTTCATCCAACTTGTGTGGGTGAGGTTTGTCCATATTCTGTTAACTTACATTGATTACTTCATCAAATTGTATTACAGATTAATTCGATCAATTAAACCAAAATGTGTATTATACATATTCTTTGCGTTCACTGTAAGATCACATTTTTCCGTTAAAAATCTGTTTACTTGGCGTAGTAGTATTTGTAGCAGATGCCACGGAAAATCGTCCGTCCATTATTGTTAGCTGAAAACTTTGATGATTTTTCAAACTTTACAATACATATATATTTTTTCAGTCAGTCTACCTTGAAGGGACCTAGGCCTGTTGTAGTCTGGCCTCACTGTAAAAATCGTTTATTTAAGTTGCTATAACATTCAGTGGAAGCTCAATAAAAAAAAAAATTTTAAAAATGTACCCTCGTTTCCATGCTTAGGTCGACACTTAACTCATTTCAATCTAATAACCAGCTGATCTGGCTCCATGACGTCACGGGAAAAAACCCGTTATCATCGCGCCCGACTCTCGCTGAAATTCAATAAATTTTTGAATGCAAGATTAAGCCGAATCAACTGTAAATAAACCGAAATAAACAAAAATCGACACGGTAGCCATAGTTCTTCGTTCTCGTGAACTTTGATCGCGCACAGAAAAGTATGCCTTGGGGACTGGGAATGACATCAAGTTTTTCCCACGTTCTCGCACCTGACTGGCTAGTTTTATAGTCTCAGATAAGCTGGAAGTTATTATGGGCAATCATCTTGATATTCTAGCAAAGTTTAAGGTGTAACAATAACTCCTTGTTAGGTATACTGAAATTCAGACTTCAGCCTCGTTTTCATGTTTACCAGACCACGTGATCATGAAAACTACCATAACATATTTCAGAGCAAGCTAAAGTATAACTCAGCCAAGTTTGGTGGTTTCTGGTGCATATTTGCTGAAGTTATAAGGGATTTTCTATTTCAGCCTCGTTTCCATGTTGGGGTTCTTACGTCACATT
>JAOBRG010342425.1:0-10963 GCA_027574985.1 Umimayanthus nakama | reverse complement strand
CATGCCAAGAGATGACCACAATTCACTCATAACAGTTGCAAGGTTATTTGGAAAGCTGTGTTATGGACTATCAGGTAGGTGTCAAACTGTCTGCTTTATTTTGAATATTGCGGTACTTGTTTGCCAGCTGAAAGAATCAGATACTTTTAAGTGTAAGTGATAGGTAACTGTTGCTCCAGAAGTATTTTTTAAAATAATCTATGGCTTCAAGAATTAACAATTCAGGTCAACCACACTTAAAGTTGTAGAGATATTACAAGGGTTACAGACACTAAATCTCAGCTCAAGTTGCGTGTTTTTTTGATGTGACAAATGAACCACAATAGCTATTGAGGCTGACAGCGTCAGATGGACACTACATTTTTTTCTCAGAAAGTAAATTAGTAGATACTACACCTATTTATGTATGCAGCAGAATTATTTTAAAATCATCCTAAACACAATGCATTTAACAAATCTAGTTATGTAGCTAGATCAATTACAAAAATAGTTAAATACTAATTTTTTGCAAAAATTGCTTGAGTTTTACAAGTTTTTGAAAAATTGCCATGTTAGTCATTCAGTATTATTACCAGTGCAAAGAGTAGTATGAATTTATATCATACATATTTTACTCTGCCCCATTAAGAAAAATATATCTTAGTTTATAGTGACTCCTACACAGACTCATACTTACCAAACTAAGAATTTGCTGTGGCAGTTTATACAGCTGCATGTATTCACTTTCAACACTCAGGAAGACTTACATGTACTATCTTTAAGATTATAAGATGTTTTGGAGCTTTGTGGCTCTGATGACCTGGTGTCAAACTAAGAGGGAATATAATGTGGCATTATGCCCCATGTGGGGTGGCAATGAGAATAAAGAAGTTTAATTTTTGTCTTTAACTACATGTACAAATTTCAACTAGCTAGATCTATAATATATTAATTTTGCTGAACTTGTGCCTCTCTTATTAGTACTGTCATATTTATGGTCCAAGTTCCCTGAAACAATTTATATTTTATATAGGGTTTTATGTTTAACTTGCCCTTGGATTTGCTTTTACTCCACAGTTAATCTTGATGAAAGTCAGAGAAAATGGTTTTTAGACTACTATCGCAAGATGTGTCATTGTGGAAACCCCAGTAGGCAGTCTAACCGGGTTGGAAGTGTTACCCTTGCATTACAGGTGCACGAAGTTGTGCTTTTTATGTGTTTGTGGTTATTGTTGTTGCTATTGCTATTATGTATAAACTTCAAGTAATGAAGCTTCTAAACTGATGTTTTCTCTCAAGTTTACCTATTCATACATGTATGTCATTTTTCATTTTTCAGTTAAGCTCTGGCTTGTCAACTATCAGGATAGACGATGACGATGAAGCAGAGTGTAGGAGGTGTTGTGCCTTTAACTTTCCAGTAAGTGTTTTACATGTAATAATCTGGCAGTTCCTTGTGTTTGGAAATGAGGTTTTTTGTATTTGTGCTCGGTTCATTGGACAAAGATAAGTGGCTTTTTTTAAAGGAATTATTCAGTGATCGATAGAACATGATCTCATGAAAATATAAGAAGTTTACTGTGTACTGGATAAGTTACATCATCATCCTTGTCTAATATACATTTTGCATTTTGGGTTTACCTGGCTGGCTTAGTGGGAGTGTTTCAACGTATACCTGCTGTAATAGATCTGTTGTACATGTACTCCGTGTTCCTAGTAGACAAAGAAATTTACCTTTAAGTTTGTCCCAAACCTTGGTTAAATTGAACCAACTTTCCATTAACTGGGCACAGAGTATTGTTGTAACCCCTATAAGAGTATAAAAGACTTAAGATGCCTAAATTGGTAGGAAAAACAGCAAGGATGTAGAAAAAAATCAGACATTGACAGTTCAGAATTTGAGAAAATGTTTTTCCATAAGTTGTGGGATAAGTCAGAAATTTTTAGGGACTCAATTTAATGAACACTTGTGAAACAGGAATAGCGTATGTACTGACATCTATACTGGCATGGTATCCCTTGGAGAACAACGATCCTTTGTTCCTGTCCACTGTCATCAACTAAAACAAACTATTTAAACGCTTTTGTTTCATATACAAAAACTACAATAACTTAAGCAACAATTTACAAAATTTGTTCTTTGTTTCAGGCAATGCTGCTATTTGCTGGCCCACTGTGGTTTAACGCAGAGTTAGCTTCTACATTCCACTCATTGGTGGAGGATCCCCATGCATTAGTTAGACGGACTGTTGCATGTGGGTTTCACGAGGTACAGTTTTCACAGCATATCCAATAACTAACGGTCATAATGATGGTGAACTGAACCTTTTTATTCCTTTTATTAAGACACGCTACTTGCTTCTCGCCACTGAAAGCCAATCACGCATAAGCAGTGCCTCTGATATTTACATTTATTGTAAGTGCTTACAAATTTACCTGTACATAGTAGTTGCTTTGATGTGTTGGAAACGTTTGTCACGAGAAAGGGATAATCTAGTGAAAAGGAAGTTTTTTCCTTTCAAAACTTCATTTTGTTTCATTCTTTGGGTTGCGCAGTTTGCCATTATCAGTTTGGCCCTTCCATTTCTTTTGGTGATGATCATTTTCCTTCGGAGACAGAAATTATCTCTTTTCTAATTTAATTTTGTTCCTCTCCCATTATTAATACATGAAGTAAAAGGCTAAAAGTTTGATAAAATGTTAAAAAATCCAAAGGTGTTTCGACTAACAACTTTAAATAAGTCCAAACGTTTTCGACTAAAAAGTCATCAGGGAGCTGAGCTCAATTCCCTGATGATGACTTTTTAGTCGAAAACGTTTGGATTTTTTAATATTTTAATGTTTAATCAAACTTTTAGTCTTTTACTTTCCTATTAATGTTTTTAACTTTTCTTGATTCCTTACAGTTTAATTATACTGTGTATTGACCACTTTCCTTACTGTAGTTAGCTTTAGTATCTCAATCAAAGAGTTTCAAGAAAGGCATTGTCTTGCTGTTAGTTCTGTTAAATAAGTCGATGTGCTTGTGTTTTAGGTAGCTAAACTCTTAGGCTCAAATGTCGGAGCAGTCCAACAGGATTTGAGTGTCTTACTAAAAGATGAATCGATTGAAGTAAGTCCTAAACGTTTCCTTAAAACAATAAACTGGTGCGCGATTGATGTTTTTAGTTTGCCATTGCTTGTTTAACTTCATTCTTGATTACACTCTTCTCGCATTGTGTATACCTACCAGAACCCTGCTATTTCATTTATATAGACAGGAAGGTGACCCATAATTGTGCACGGAACGCGGCGTTAACCCTTTCATATTGACTGAAAAATAGCCCATAGTTGTGCAAGAAACATGATAGTAGCACTTCGTTGAAAATGGTCCATAAATTCATACATGGAGCACGACAGTAACACTTTCATATTAAGAGGAAGATTTATGTACTAGCAAAGTTGACATTAACTCTTTCCATTTTTTCTAGGTCCTCCAAGGGCTCATACAATATTTACCGGAAAGTTTAGAATGCTTAGCATGTGGTGGACACTCTAAATTATCGGACACCAAGGTGAGGTCTAAAGCCTTTATAATATTACGTATTTACTTGTCTATCAGAAGTTATTTTTCTTTACCATACGAGTTCCCCATTCAGATTCTGGTATTTGCAGTTTCTTTTTCTACTAACGCAAGACAGTTTTCAAGTTCCCTGTCTTATCGACTTATTAAGCAGAATAAACCAATTTGTGTCATATTAAGTTGGGTTAACCGTTTTATGTGATAGTAGTTCGTTGATTAACTAATGATTGTTCCTTTTTTATTGCAGTTGAATAATTTGTCCGACCTAATTCCCTCGCTCATAGCATGTGAACTTGCTGTGGCGTCTTCAAGTAACTGGCGACTTCATGTTGAAATTCTTGAAAAATTCTCTTGCTTCCCAAAGTGTCTTACCTCGGATCAGATTTACTACAAATTTGTCCCTCTTCTATTCCGTCTCTTATCCTCAAATGTAAGTTTTAACCCCTTGTTTTTATCGTAATTGTGTACTTGTTGATATCGTACGAATCCCTAACAAGTTGCAAACTCTTGGACTCCGTGTGATTACTAAACGCTCTTACGCGTACCTTCTGTTTCAGGCCTTTTTATTTGATTTCTGGGACAAAAGTCGTGTTAAAGGTTATTCAATATGTTCTTGAAGAATAAGTGGTTTCTAGAATAGGACATTGGTTGTAAGATGTTAGATACCTAATGAGAAAACTGTTTACCAGTGGTCGTATTACCTCGTATTCACAACGCGAGTTAAGTTGCTCCAAAACTGTATAATTCTGCTTATAAGCTTGTTCTTGAATAACTAAACAACTATGTGTAATCATATGGCGACCCAGGCCAGGACCAATACTATACAGATTTAAAGTTATCAAAGACAAACAGACGCACACAATGGAAATGCATTTTTTCTTTGATACGAACCTATTGATCAGAAGTTACAAATCTTTGCACAATGCTGTACAATCTAATTTTAACTCATGCCGGCAAGTACCAAAGAATTGAGATCTCAGGAATCTCTTTAAAGGCTATTTGGATGAAAGTTTAGTTCCTCCGAAGATTACAGTATAGATTACATTTCTTGCGCAGAAGAGGCCTGTGCAGTAGTAAACTAAGATTGAATGAAACACAATTGATTTTTTTGTTTGGCAGCGTGTTCTTCCTGTAAAGCTGGCTGCTGCACGTACACTCTGCATATTTATTAGATACAATCGGCGGTTTGAACAACGGCAAGAACTTTGTTGTCGGCTCATACAAGGTATGTCGCTGGTTTTGAGTTTGAGAGTAGAAAGGACCTAGTCTTTTTTAAGGTTAGTTCTAGTTTGGAAAGACGATTCCCCCGTTGTCACTAGTAAGGCATGTTATAGGGTTAACTTGTTTTTAATCCGTTTAATAAAATATTCCAATTAAACCACGGAATGTGAGTTAACATGGGCTAAAACAACCTTTAGAAGCCAGTATTTGTGATGATAACTAAAGCGCTTCAGGTCGAAAACGCGGAGGGGATTGTTGATTAGTTAGTTATCTAGAGAGTAAAGCTCAACCATCTAAAACTGAAATTATTCTGCAATTTAATGACCCTTATCAAAAGCTTGCGAAGTTTCATAGCTTTGTGTAAGAAAGTTCAACTTTTCAATCATGATAACAATTTGTTAACTTTGAATGGATTTGTGTTTTTAATGTTTCCGTTTGTCGGCAAATCCTTTGTGGTTTGGAAAATACTGTTGAATTTTTCTTTCAATTGATGCTTCTGAATACGGATGTTTCTTCTTCAACAGAGTGTGGCAGAGGAAAGAGCTACAGAAGTCGACAACTCTTTATAGACATATGCAAGTTTATCATGGAATTGTTTTCAAGAAACTTCTTCAAAGAGAATTTTTTCGAGTTTTTACTAGAATTAGCATCAGTAAGTTGGATGTTCTTTTCCTTAAAGCTGTGTAATGGAATTACGTAGTCCTTGTCAAGCGTAAATTTTAATCGTATTCACGAGAAAGGTGAAATATGCATGATTCATGTTTTACGTGTGATTATTTACATAAAAAGATTACTTGGCTCGAAGTAAGTGAAGGGCAATTGCAAAAAGTTCGAATGTTTCATGAACCGTTTTGAAATCTGTGAAGTATTCTGAAATTATCTAGTCATGCGATAGGTCCAGGGAGACATTCGCATGTGGTCGAAAACGTTTAAAGGGCTCGAAAATTTAAGACAATGTCGATTTTATATCCTTTTAAAAGCTTAGTAATGCTAATTGAACAACAAGTACTATAGTACAAAGACGATGCAGATGTTGTACTGTATTATAAAATCAGAGCAATGCAGAACATCGTTAGTGACTTTCAAGTTTTCTTTTTCTTTTTTAGGATCCTGTCATCAACGTTAGGTTAAAATTCTGTTCGGTTTTACCAAGTTTGAAGTCTGTACTGAAGCTGCCAAGTAATCGTCAGCTTTTACAGCAACTAGAACAGTGTGTTCGGAGACTCGTTAGTTCAGAACAGGAGCCCGACGTATCGGCTGCAATACGAGAGGTAAGTGTTCTTGTCATGGGCCATGTTCTCTCGTTTAGTGATAAGGTTGATTGTACAAACACTCGAAAGGAGTAACAAATAAAAAAATCTGTTTTTGGACGAGCGACTAATTTACGTCAAGGGTTTACAATTTTTTAAGTAAATTTGTATGGAAATCTAGCTGGATAGCAAAGTTCTATTTTGCTGAAACGAAAATCTCACAAGTTTGCATATATTTTTTTGACATATTTGCCAACAACACTTCCAACTTCGGATTATCGGTTTGAAATTCCAATTTAATACTAAAACTTTGCCGTTTTGGTTCGTTCATACAACAATTTTTTTTCTTATAACAAAATTTACACAAATAACGTTTTTTGCTGACAGAGTGATGGTTTCTCTGCGGAGCAGTGCCAACTTTGGCCTATATAAACTGCTATAACACTTCCGTATCTCTATTTCGTTCTCTTGTTTCCAGGCTGTGATGAAGCTAGACAAGATTGAGATCATTATGGAAACTGTAAGTGTTGATTTGCGATTTCGGACATTAGTAATTGTCGGTCCGTTTTGTTAAGCTGTAGAGTAGAGTAGCAAGAGCAATTGTATTTTTTGTAAAATCGTATGTTCCTTTTGATGGTTTTGTTTCTCAATTCAGCTAAGCCGTAGAACGATGTTTGAAAACGACCTTATGGATCAAAAGAAAGAAGAGGAAGAAAGGCTTCTTATTGCAATGGTAAGTCGGCCAACGTTTTTTCCTTGTTTTGTAAACCTTTGTTCTTTACACAGCTTTGGTAAACGGATTCAAACAGTAGTAACAACATCATTTTCACTGCATGGTTAGGAAGTCCGTCTTTCCTCAACAATATTTATTTGCAAGTGCCTTGTGTTTGCCAGATCTGATTCCCTCAACACTCTTCATGTTTCACAGCTTTGATGCCGACCACACTAATTTGTTATTTGTTTCAACATGTATACTTCCCTGGCCTTTTCTTCTACTGTCCACACTAAAACAATTGAGAGTACAAATTCAGTTACTTAAATGGAGACATGCGGTGTAATCATTTTGGAGAACACCAAGTCTTTCGAAAGCGGGTTGCTAAACGTCATTGATATTGGTTGCGTGTGAGACTGAGACGCTAACTGTAACAAAAGTGTTGCGAAAATCAGAGGTGTCCGTTCTAGCCTCTAGTAAATAAATATATATATTTATTAAATACCAAGCACTGGATTTTGCAATTCCGGTAATCTGATTGGCTCTCTACTCACGGTATAAATCCGTTATACTGCAATATGTCCAAATATGGAAACTGAAAATTTTATCACGTAGAATCTCCCTTTAAAATGGCCGAAAACTCGACTCGGTAGAAAATAGAATTCGAGATTTTTTTTATCCAGTGTTTGGTATTTAATAGAACAATTATTCCACTCACGCTTGTTGGATACGAGCTCATGATAGCCGACTCGGTGCTTCGCACCTCGTCCGCTATCTAAAAGCTCAAATCCAACGCGCGTTCGTGGAATAATTGTTAAATATACGTTTAAATTTAAAAGGTGTGATATGAACTTGTAAAAGTAAGTCGAGGTACATGTAAATGTCTCAACCATTGCTTTGGTTTTTCTTGTCATAGTTGGTCCTTTCATTTAGTTGTAGTGTGCAAACTGTTTACTCAGCACATAAATTACCTTAGGCACTTTTCAGAAGAAGTCCACTTACACTTGTTTTCACGGGGAAACTTCAATAAGTTCTCAACTTAGTCTTAACCTAAATCTGTAATTCACTCTCCTTGAGTTGTGATTTTTGGTTCGGTAAAGTTCGCGTCAGTACTTAATGTCGGGCCTTGTACAAATACAGGAGGAGAAGGAAAAGGAAGAAATGGCTGGTGGAAGGCAAGGTTCCGAAATCCGGAAGAAAGGGAATTTGAAAGAAGATAGAAGCAACAAGAAAGGTATGTATATAATTTGTGTCCTCTTGTTAATGACAGTAAGTTTTAGTTTTGCTTGCAGTGAGCTAAAGGAACTTGGGAAAGATAAAAAAATTTTCCCAGAAACCTGTGGTTTTTCCTGGAAGAATAAACAATGAAAACCCTGTTTGTTGCAATGCGTATAACACTGTTGTATATCCAAAGAACCAACGACTCCATTCCTTAATTTGGTTACTGACTCAGGCCAACTGACGTATGAAGTGCAACGATGCAGCTGGCTTTTGTGCTCAGACCTGCAGTTTTGCTTTCAAGTATTTCTTGGAAGCTCCTGAAATTGCTGTTTTGCAGCTATCGCTTTTTGCCGTGAGTTATTTACAAGGGTGAAAGCTGTTCTGTTTTATTGAACTCGCGACTTATTAATTTGTCTAGATATGAGGCGCTTAGTTTATGCACATAGAGAATTATTGGTATCACTCCATGGGACGTCCTAGGCCAGCATCCAGAATAGTATATAATATGGATGTCACGTCTTTGGAGATTCATAGGCTAACATCCAGAGACCTACGGATGCTACCCCCTGGGAGTTCCGTGGACCGGCGTCAAAGGAAATGCGAATGTCACACCATGAGAAGAAAAGTTCATTAATTGTTGCTGAATGAATGGTAGTTCTTTATAAGTTATGATATGTGCTTTTATTTAGGTTCAAAAGCAGTGAAAAGCTCCAGACAAGAAACGCATGTTCCGGTTAGAAGAACGCCAAGTAACAAGGAGTCTCCAGGTACGTTTCCTTTAGTTATCCAAATTGATTTGTATATTTTCACTAATTGTTCGTTTGCTAAAGTTTTTAGTTTTTTTCATATACTGCACAATTTTATGTTTCATTTAAGAGGTGGTCATGTTTCTTAACACTGAACATTGTTGTAAGGCTCATCTTCAGGCAAACCGACACAGAAGTCATCTGTTTCCAAGAGTTCTGCTGGCAGCAAGAGCTCGCATTCTGCCAGTTTACAAAAACTACCGTCAATGGCTGCATCTCTCCCATCTGTCAGTCAAACCAGTGCCACTGTTGGAACCAGTAGGACTGGCAAGAATTCACCAAATTCAAGTAGCAGTGGCACTGGGTCTGCCAAGTCATCTTCTAAAGGAACAATTAAAACACTGTGAGTACTGTGCGTGTTAACATACATATATGTGTAGATATGTTGACTGGTGTTGTCTAGAGCATGACTCACTTGCTGACTGTCACGGAGGAAAAGTTCAACAACTCGTTTTACGACAAGTGTTAGATTTTTTTTGCAAGAATGATGATTTGCACTGGGTTATGATCTTCATGATTCCTACTCTGCCCTATCTGACTTGCAAGCTGTGTCTTTAGAGTGATTGGACTACCATCCAAATTTTGAAAATGATCTTTACCTTTCAATGAGCTAATGTGTATGCCAGGTTGGCACAGTTGGTAAGATCCCCGACTACCAACAAGAAGATCCCAGTCAATCCAAAGCAGTAAAATAAAGTTGAGTTATTTTCTTCTTTGTTGACTTGTGAAACAACTCCATAAAAGGCTGCAAGGCGTAAGCAGTTTTAGCTGTTCATTAATCTATCCCAACCAATTCTATTGAAAGTTGAAGTAATATGTCAAAGATTCTTCCGTTGGCAGACAGAAATGGCTGACCGAATACTACAGTACATGTCATGCTTGACCAATCAAAGTTATCTTATTGAATTGTGTTGTATTGTATTTTGATGTATTCTATTATTTTAAATTCAAAATGTATTAAGTTGCACTGTACTGTGTTTGCCTTTGCGAGATAACAGTCCAATTCATACTCTAACGTTAAGCTTGTTGGCTTCGGCGAGTCCTCTTTTGGGTTGTCAGCCACAAAATATATTTTTGTTGTTGTGGTTGTTGTATTCGTTTTGTCAATATCCAAAAGTTGTCATTTTTTTATGAAACATAACTCTGAGAAGATATCACAGCCTATTTTTGTATTCTATATAGAACGAGTGGCACGTCGTCGAAAAACAAGAAAATCAATTCAACTTACCGTTGACCCTTCCTCGCGGAAACCAGGGAAACTTTAAAGGAAATATTGTGCATGATTGGACAAGACTACAGAGTACAAACCAGGCGACATAACATCCCCCGTTGTATGGCCGTTTGAAACTCGGCAAAGGCAGTTAATACCTGGTTATTACCTCGCAAAAAGCCTAACTACAGAACTATAGTAATTATGTTGAAGTGTGCCTCTGCAACGAACTGTATTGTGTTAGCAAATAACTCTTAAAGGCAGAGTCACGGTGTGTCAAGAGACGTTCTTGGAAAGTCTGAAGAATGAAGAGACAGAATTATATCCTCAGACTAAAGAAGACCAGCGCTTTGTACTGCTAAGAACTGGACTTACAGTCCAAGTGTTTGACAGCTGGTTTCGCCCTACAAAGCAATGTATATACATTATATTTTAATTTCGCCGTGGGGAATGTTTTGTTTAGTTTTAATATTTATATTGCCGTCCCACAATTGTACAATGCAAAGATAACTGTATTTCGTAGGAAAATACAAGAAAAGCTAAAAGTAGTTCAATATCGACTTACTTTTAAGAATGCAAATTTCTAATATTATGCGAAACAATAAAAAAACAAAACTGAAAAGCTGTGACCTTTGCTTGTCTCGGGGAATCTTTTTTGAGGTGTGCAATTTGTTTAAATGGCGGCTAGCAAATGAAACATGAAGGAGCCCTTTTGTCTTATCTGTTTTGTCCGATTCCGTTCGTTCTCTCTCGGTCGGCATGTCTGTATGTCTTCGCGGCTCGGTAGAATATATTTCACTATTCACCTCCACTTTGGGGGATAGTTGTTAAATATCTTGAACAAAAGTTCTCCATTTGTAGTTTACCAAAAAATCCATCAAAAACTGAGTGAGGTGACGTTGCAGTGACGTCATTAATACGTCATTCACGCTCTAATAGTCCATTTCACGGTTCCTGAAAGGTAACCAGGCTTAGACTTGAAACCGAGGCGAAGGTTGTCCT
>JAOBRG010342414.1:0-14351 GCA_027574985.1 Umimayanthus nakama | reverse complement strand
AGCGACTTTTAATCGATTAGATGGGCAGTGATATGATTGGATGAAATGACTTTCTATTGTTACATCTTTTCCCCAACAGTTCCGATGCTCGTGGATTCTCCACTCGCAAAAACGGGAAACGCTAGATGTCAAACTGGGATGCCTGTGGCACCAACTCTGTTGATCACGTGACTACAACTCCTTGACGAATATCGAATAGCAAGAGCAATACCAAGTCACGTGACAAACAGACGACCGTTTGCGGAAAGTTCAAATACAAAAAGGAGGACATTTCTACAGCAAATTTGCAGATTTTTGATTATTTTTGAAGTTGTTTTACCACTTATCAAGAAAAATGGAAGGCGAAAGGTAAGAGAGCGGAGATTGTTGCTGCTTTAGTATCCAGAATCGATCGAACTGTGCAGTTTTTATCTGACTGGAAATCACAAGGCGCGGATCGATCGATCGCTGGTGGGCTGTAGAACGTGTTTACTCGTGTGAACCATCACTGAGGCCATCCGTGATTTTTTGCTACAAAGTGTTTATGCTTGTTCTGAAGATATTCAACCGATGTATGTTCTTCCACGAGTTACACCAGTAAATATGGATACCGTGGTGCGCTATGGTGTGTGTTTAAACAAGTGACTAGCTATAGTGTTATTTTGTTGCTGTTTCACAGCTTGGTACAAACATGACAGCGAATACTTTTCAAGTTATAGGGAAAGATGACGATTTAGAGACTGTATTTCTTTTAATTAAGAAACAAAACAAATCTAGTATTTGAAAAGGGACGATTTATGTACATTTGAAGACTAGGTGAATTAAGTAACTCGGGATATTTGGCTGATTTTGCGTACAACCCTACATATCTTGGTGCAAATGTCACTGCAAATCATAAAAAAAACCCACTGTATCACAATAAGAAGGCAAGTTTAAAAATATTTTAAAAACACTTCACACTGTAGATTTTGATATCACCACAACACCATGAAACTTTGTTCACCAAAATACTGCATTAAAAACTGAGCAACATTGGTCCCCCCCCCTGTTTGACTGATCAGTCTAATATTATTTAATTTAGTTCATATTTTATACTCAACTGAGTTATCAGTTGAACTGGGAAATTTTCCCAAGTTTGCCATAGTCTGTTTCTTGCGTAAATTGGCCATTAGGTCCTTGCTATCACCAGACTCAAGAAATTAAAGGAGCAATTGCAGAATACCCCGCATGGAAAAAGACCGTTTTACTGACCATTGCTACGGCTACGTTCGTAGAAATTCGAGTCTTGGGTTTTGCATCTCAGAAATTCTAGTCTTGGGTTTTCCATCTCAAAGTAGAATGAAGCAGAGTATTATAAGGTGGTTACGCGGTGGAAATTCTAGTCAGGGTTTTCTATCTCAAAGTAGAACGAAGCAGAGTATTATAAGGTGGCTACACGGTGGAAATTCTAGTCTTGGGTTTTCCATCTTAAAGTAGAACGAAGCAGAGTATTATCTAGTCAGGGTTTTCTATCTCAAGAACGAAGCAGAGTATTATAAGGTGGCTACGCGGTGGAAATTCTAGTCAGGGTTTTCTATCTTAAAGTAGAACGAAGCAGTATTATAAGGTGGCTACGCGGTTTAAGTGCTTATCCTTACCACTGTGTAGCTATAGCACCGCATAGCCGCGAACCTTATGTATCTTACATCTCTCTATAACGACTGCGTAGCCGTAGCCAGTGGCTACAGGTAAGAAGCTTGGAGTAGCAGGGTATTCTGCAATTTAGCCAAATTAAAACAGAAATTTTGAGGTCCTGCAATGTTGCTAATTCATGTGCTCTAGAAGGCATAAATTTCAAATGATTATAACTTTTTGATCAATAACATTGAGTTGAAGTTCGGTTTTGATTTTTCAAACAATGTTAGTAAAATGGAACTCTTTGGAACAACGAAAATCAGGGATCCAGTGGGTCCTTAGAAGTCTTTATTTTCCTTAAAATTTGCAGTTTAAATGCCTTAAAAAGGTCTTAAATCTGCTACAACTTATTTTTGAGATCTTAAAAGGCATAAATATGTAATGCACATGAAAGAACGTTTTCTTGCAGCCAAATCATTGCTGTATTCTCTGCCTACTTTACAGTATCCTAGTCTGAACAGAAGCAATTTTAATGTGATGTTCATGTCTGAGTGCCCCATACAGTTGCTGATGAGAACCTTGTTGTTATTCAGTTATTAAGTTTGTACAGAATAGAAATTTTTGTGAAAGTATGTTTTTGTTTATTCTGGAAAGTGTTTAAAAGCACTGTTATCTCACTATTTAAAGATTCCCTTAAACTATCATATTTTGTATTGAAGTTTGAACTTAAATTAAAAGTTTTTGACTTTTGGCATCAAAACCTCTTAAAAAAGTCTTAAACTTGTTAGCTCCTGAGCTACATAAGCCCTGTTAACTGTAGTGCAAAATTTCCAAACAGTATAAGTGACAGCAGACTTTCAACTGCGGAGGAAAGTGTACAGATGATAAAGAATGAATTGGTCCCTTGTCTGGAGAATTCAATGGACAAGTTACAGAAAGTTTGGAATGAAATTGGGATCAGCGAGGAGCAGAAGGAAGAGCGAACACAAGTTGTGTTGGAACATCTTCAGAATTTACTGAAGGAAATGGTGAACGAGGAGGAAGAACTGAAAACAACACTACTAGGAAATGTAGCGATGTGTACAGAAGAACTGATAAAGATATCAGGGGAGCTGGGCCTTCCTTGCTATGTGGTAAGACATGTTCTTGTCCAATTTCTTGTCTAAAAAAATCTTGTAAGTTATAACATAGTGTGTTATATAAGTTGTGATCCTTTCCCCCATTTCATTTTAATGTTGTGATAAGTGCTGGTAGTTTTTCAGTAGTGAATGGTTAGTTCAAGCCTTGTAATGGTGTATATACAGTACTATAACACGACTATTGATGTGGCATATTCAGTGAACTTGATGTTGACCCACTGTATATCTTCAAAGCTTTCATTTTTTTAATTTTTTTGTAAGATCAGGTGTTTTTAAAGTAAACATAATTAACTGTAAACCCATTACTTTTCAGCCAGAAGCAGTATCACTGTTGAAAAAAGAAAACGAACTCAGGACTAAAGTTAATGAATTAAAACTGGTGAGTAGTTGCTTTGTTTCAGAATCATTTTTTATGTAAATTGCCCTTTCTCAGTACAAAGTTAATTAAGTTCTTGCCAAGTGGAATCTGTGCTTTTTTTACCATTTCTTAGGAGAAACATGAAAGACTAAAGTCACTGAAAATAATCAGGACAAAAGAAAAACAGCTCTGTGATCGACTGTGCCTTCCACAACATCAAATTTACGACCGAGAGGTGCCTACAAATGAAGACCTTCGGGAACTGGAAGCAAACATTGAATACCTACAGAATGAAATGGTGAGCATCCAACATATTGTCTAAACTTTATGATGGCCTTATTCTTGGTTTGCACTCAATCTCCAGGGATTCAAACGACAAAGGGTACGGCGGCCATGTTGGTGCACACAACAAAAGAATGTAGTTACAGCTCTATTGTTATTGTGCACCAACATGGCGGCTATGACGTCACGTGCAAACCAAGAATACCTCAAGACAGTTGAAATGATGAACTAAAAATCAAAACAGGAAATGAGTCCCAGCATTCAGAAGGACTTAGATTCAGTTCAGTTAACTCAAGGATGAGTTAAGATTTTTTTCTGAGTAACTTTAAAGCAATAGTCAATTTATTGCTCTTATTTGAATACAAGTGCCCTGGGCACTTAATTTACTTTTGGACTTTCTGGACTCATTTTCAGCAAGTTTAGTTTCCATCAACAAAACAAAGGTGAAGCGATGATGCTCCAACTTCATAGCAAGTATTTTTGAGGTGTTTATTTTTGAGGTGTTTTTTTTTAGGGGGGGAGAGGTTGGTGAGGGCACTTTTTCAAGGCTGTGCATTTATTTGAGGTTGTGCTCCAGTTTGAATGAATACAGTGATTGATATACAGTTGGTAGAAGTAACTTTCTGTTTCATTGGTTTTGATCAGTCAAAGAGACTGGAGAACTTTAAGAAAATACGCCACGCTGTTTGTCAACTGTGGGAGGAACTTGAGATGGAACCTGGGGCTGAGATTGAAAGGCAGATGATAAAGGACAATGCAGACGAGAGTTTCAAGCTATCATCAGATAACCTTACCATTCTGAAGGCACTGCAAAATGAGGTACACACCATTGCTGTCTTTGCATTTCCTCTGTGTAGCTGTTACTGAATGGTATTCATTGACATCATCATCACCACCATGATCACCAACATCATTTCCGTCATCAACACCATCTTTATTGTCATTATCATCATCATCACCACCTTCATCATTTCTGTCATCAACACTATCTTTAAGCTGTCATTATTATCATCATCACTACTATCATCACAACTAATGCCATAACTTCAATCACCATCTTCATTACCTTCACTATCATCCCATTACCATTGCCATCATTTCTATCATCACCATTATCATCACCATCATCATTATCACCCATGCCATCATTTCTATTACCACCACCATCTTCTTTACCTACCTTCATCATCACCACCATCATCACCAAAGCCATTAACGCTATCATCACCACCGTCTTCTTTACCTTCCTCATCAGTACCATCATTATCACCAATGCGATCATTTCTATTATCAAAACCACCATTTGCAACACCTTCATCACTACTGCCATCTTCATCTCATCACCACTACCATTCATTATTAGCTTCATCTTCGTCACCATCATTACAACCATCGTCATCACCAATGACATTATTTTTTAATCATCACCACCATCTTCATTGTCACCATCAGCACAATCATCATTACCATCATAGCCACTACCATATCATCATCACCAGATCAGAATTTTTACCACCATCGTCTTCATTACCATTGTAATTGTCACCATCTTGACATCACCACCATAACATAACAATCATCATCAGTATCGTTTCCAACACTGTTTTATACTACGGTATCATAATCACCATTGTCATTGTCGTGATCATCAGTCTTAAACTTTCCGTTTTGCTACATTTCTGTTAAATTCATTAAACATGTCATATGTATAAATCAGGATCTTAAAAATGATTTTGCCTTAACTAACTTGTGCTCTTTTGTCAGCTTGAAATGAAACACAAAGATAACGTACAGATGGCAAGCAGTCTGCGAGAGCAGGCCAAGTCTTTGTGGGTGAAGCTTGATGTCGATGAGGCTGAGAGGGCATCATTTCTTGCTCGACATGTTGGATTCAAAAAGTCTGTTATTGCTGCTGTGGGTATCTTTTTAAATTGGTTTGAATTTGTTACGCATTACATTGTTTTTGTTTTGCAAATGAATGTATTTGCTCCTAAAGTTGAATATTTTTAAATAATATTTTTATTTATATATGTTTTTCTATTTTCAAATGATGTTTTCAAAAAAATATATATCCTTTGGGAATTGAGAAAGAAAGTACTGGCATCTTAATAGTTACCACTTTAATCTTTGTATTGTGAGTTGTATTTGTTATTTCTTTTTCTGTTAAACTATGAGAAAAATATACAGAGTTCAAAGATTGTTCAAAGTAAATAAATTTCTTATTGATCCCAAATAATACAAGCATTATTGATTTCTTTTGGGCTTCCTTGCCACATTCACTATTAAATTAATTTTGTAAAGAAGTATATATTATGCTCTTGAAATGTTTGTGGTGAAACAAAATAATAAACTGAACTGAAAATTTTGTTCTTTGATTTTAGTTCTGCAAGGAAATTGAAAGGCTTCATGCACTAAAGATTCAACATATTCAGAAATTCATTGAGGGATTACGGTAGGTTTGTACATACCTGTAGTTTTGATTAGAAGTTTGTTTATTTATGTACTGCTGTGTCTCCATACTCTTACCTGCTAGCTGGCTCTCTGGTGGGCTTAAACAAAAAAAGTTTGTTTTTGATGTTCTTTTGGTGCATGAAAATCTAGGAGTCCCAGCCCCCTCCCCACTTTTTTGTGCGCCATTTGAACAAGCATTTTCAATAAAACCAACAGGAGAGGCAGCCAGCAGGCTATCCACGGTTTTATATCAAATGTTTATATGTTTCATATTGAACTGCGTAAATCCCGCATCAATCCCTTTAAAGTTCCAGTTCCTTTTATATCCACAGAAAAGAACTCCATGCCTTATGGGACAAATGCTATTTTGGTGCAGCTCAAAGATCTGAATTCACACCAATATTTAGTGGTAAGTTTCACTCTCTTATTGCTTAAATGAAAGCTTTGTTTTGCAGTACTTTTTACCAAGAAGGGGCTCATTTTTTCTGCAGAGAACTACACAGAGGAGTTACTGACAACTCATGAGCACCAGGTTGAGGCACTTAGGAACTACTATGAGGAGAACAAGGCGCTTTACAAGCTGGTGGAGAAGAGGGAAAACATGTTCAAGAAGATGGAGGAATTTGAAGTCAGTATATATACTAACAAATACTAAACATTGAAAGACTAGTTGTTAAAAAATGTTTTTTTACATGTGATGGCGAGTCTATATTAAACTAAATATGGGTTTGATTTACTAGAGTTGATATGGTATGTATTTCGTCTGTGAGGTTTGGTGTATAGCCAAGGTTTAGGGCATTAGCCCTTCCTCTTCGGCGAAGGTCCTATGCTCGAAACATCAACATTATATGTACCAAACCTCACAGATGAAAAACATACCACAGTCCTTATCAACCCTTGTTGATCATCAAACCCACTAACAAATACTAGTCATTTGAATGTGCTAAAAAACTGAACAAAGTGAACCTAGTAGACCTCTCTTTGTCCTTCAAAAAAAATGTGATCTACTGGTAATCAATTTAGCCATTGGCAAATTGACAAATTAGGGCCAGTTTCTCCCCATGAACTTAGTCTATAGCTCTCAACACTGTACATGACTGATTAAATCTGTAACTTGTACCAATTAATTGTTTTAGAACAAAGCCCATGACGTCAGCCGATTTGCAAACCGTGGTGGCCAGCTGCTTAAAGAAGAGAAAATGAGGAAAGCCTTGAGAAAAGAGTTGCCAAAGGTCAGTCTGAATATGATGGATTGTTATGAACTTTATGTGATAAATTTTAAGTTGAATTGCGTGTGTGTTTTGTTTCTTAGCTGTTTAGTATTCTGACCCAGCCTGTAAATTGTTTGGATTTAATATGATTATTTATCCAACATCTTCTAATCGACAGTTCTTTTTTCAAAGCTGTCTTTAATGGCTACCTATTGATAGTACTGTAATTATAGCTGGTCTTCATTCTTTATACCTGAAAATAGTTATCTGGTTAGTTTGGAATTGTGCTTTTAATTAGTTAATTTTGTGTTTATTAACTTAAACTAATAAAATATATATTAATACTCTTGTTTCAGACTGAAAAGGAGCTGAAGTTACTGATAGAAACTTGGGAGAGAGACAATGAGCGTCATTTTTTTGTCAATGGCAATAAATACATTGACATAGTCAACAACCAGTGGAACTCGTTCAAGGCCCACAAGGAGCAGGAGAAGCAGGACAGAGTAAGTAGGGAGGGCCTGGGGTGAGGGATTTGGACGAAGGAGTGGAGGTATCACACACTGTTTATACCCTACAAAAATTCAAACATGACAGATTACAGTCAATAGAAAACAGCTGGCTGGCACATATTTAACTGGAGAAATACCTAAATCCACTCTAGCCTACTCTTTCTTGTTCTGTGGGGAGTGTAGCACAGACATACCAACCGAATCTTTTGTTATCCATTCAAGTTTTATTCCTCTCCCCTGCAAACAAGCCATATGACATAATTCTATTGCTGAATTAATTCTTCTAAACTGCGTCAGTAGTTTCCTTGTAAACCAGTTGGTAAAATTTTCATTTTCATTTTAAATAAATTACAGTGTATGACCAAATGCATTGCTCTCATTACCATTTTGAACACTGACCTATTTTGTATGGATAATGTAAGTGTATTGTGCTAAGTTACAAGTTTTAGAACGAAATAAAAAAGGAAAAGGCAGTCTTACACAGAAACATATAAAAATAAGGAAAAAGTCTTAAGCAAGTTGGTCACTGAACAGGAGTGATTGAAGTCTTGTCTTTCACATCCAGCTTTTACTTGACGAAAAAAAATTTTTGAATGAAGGAAATACTTAAAGTCTGTTTTTAAATTTTACTAAAATCATTACCAATTTAATTTAATACAGTGAAATGGTAGAAAGAAGACTCGGAAAGTTGGGTGCAGTTTGGTGCAGCAAGGGGAAATTCTGCTTCCAAGCTCGTGCATCATGTTGCGTTTCTGGCTTTTTGGTTTTTCTATTAAAATACGCAATGTTTTCCTCAGCACAAAAGACAAAAGGAGATCATGAAGGAAGAGATGGTGTATGGCAGCAAACCAACGACGCCTGTTAAAAGGTAATGCAGCGTTAATTATAGGATAATCTCTTGTTCCTTGAAAAGAAGCTCTTTGATTGTATAGACTGAGCTATACAGCAACGCAAAAAGCTATAAAACAACTAAACCACTTTGTCTAATAGTACTCGCGAGACATTTTTCAATCTTAGTTTAAAGATTGACTGCCAGTTGTAAATATAATTATAGACTTCTTAGATACTGTGTAAACTTGAGTTTTGCTGTTTTATTGCCATACAAATTAGTAATATATATTAAAAGAATGGATAAATCCGTGCATGCACCTATAAGTAAACTATACTTTGTTTGTCATAACTTTGAAAAGCGCTTTCAAAGTCCGGGGTTTTTTTGCTTCCAAAGGAGATTCATCGGGACACCATCCAAGACACCCACTAAGCTGAGGAAGGTGAGTTGTCATGTTCTTGGTGCAAAGCCGTGTTTGTTTTGTCTTGCAATGTCTGACGATGATGATTAACTTGCCCCTCAACGCCATGAGAACCTGTTAAGGTTTGTACACTCACAAGTTTAAAAACTTTGTCAGAATTTAGTTGTTTCCGTTTTCAACCTATAAACTACTCAGGTGCGAACGGTAATAGTTCTGAAACAGTCGCTCAGTCATAGTTTATTTTCCGTCATGACAGGTTCGTATATACTGGATTGAACACTACTCTCATAGTGGTAGTGTTTATTCAGAACATATGAATTTGAGGAAAAATGAACTAGGACTGACTGTTAAGAATTCAGTACATTTGCATAGATACCATTTGGTTTGTAGATAGCATTTCTCTATAGTTAAAGTGTTCTCTAAAGATACTCTGCCGGGTCTATAGTCAACTATTTAGAAGTCGCTGTGTCAAGGTGGTGGTTTCTTTGTGCTTGGTATCACACGTCGTAAGTCTATTTTGAATAACTGATTTGGATTCCTTGCGCCACAGTTGGACAACACGCAAACACCCACCAAGTTTATGCACTCGAGTGTCTGTCCGTCACCAGCAAGATCCGCTGCAGCCAACAGACCGCCGCGACCCACTGGAGCTGTGGCCAAGAAGGTGCAGAGGACAAAAACAGCGAAGGTAGAGACGATCACTGACTTGTGACAATGGACGAATTGGGGAGCGTAAGCAACGAGGACGAGATCATCAACGAGAACGTTACAAAACAATAGATTGAGTTGCAGAAAACAATCCGGCACTGCACGTGGGAATGCAACCACCTGGCCACTTTTCCTCCGTGGTCATTAAGCTGGTTATAATTAAACTGCGCATGTCTGCGCTCGAGAAAATTCGCCTTGTGGAAAACCGGTTTTAGAAACAGAACGTGAAAACCTTGATTTTGGAGTTTTAGTAAAAATGTGAACGTTAAAGTACGAATCATTTCAGTTATCATGCAACTTTAATAACAAAGCTTCCGAATTTTCATATTCGCAAACCTTCAGGCAAAACAAAAAAAAGCATGAGTTATATACAAACAAGAAAAAGGAAAACGGAAAGTTATTAAAACAATAGCCGTTTTCGTTGACGCTCCCTCCTAGCTGCTTTATGCCCCGAATAACGTCAACAAAAACGGCTGCTGAATTTTTTAACTTTCCGTTTTCCCTTTTCTTGTCTGTGCATGGTACTCATGCGTTTCGTTTTTGTTTTGTCTGAGGGGTGTGAATATGAAAAATTAGAAGCTAGCTTCGTTTTAAAAACTGTATCAAGCCTGAAATGATTCGTACTCTAACGTTCACGTTCTCTACAGAACTCCAGAACTGAAGTTTTCACTTTCTGATTTTAAAGACGACGGCGGAAAAGTGGGCAGGTGGTTGCATTCACACGTGGAAAGATTGTATCCTGTAACTCAGTCTATTGTTTTGTTACGTTCTCGTTGACCTTTCCGTTCTCGTTGCTGAAGCTCTCTATTGAGCCAACGGAGAGGAACACTGGGTGTGAATCGACGAAAAGTAAACACAAAACTTCCTTTTTTTAGGCCAATGATTAGGCAGCCGACAAATTTTAAAGAGGGATTTATAGGGAAACGCTTTGGAACCCCTAAAGAAAAATGAAAATTTGCAGGCCAGACAAAATCCTTAATTCGCCCCCGTTTGATATTCACAGCAGCCCACAACTGAGAAACTAAAACCTCGAAAACTTTTAAAATGAAGTTTTATAATGTACTGCTCTGTAGTTCGATTCTTTTAAAGCAGTTGCGCGTATTTCAGTGATAACTCTAATCAGCAGTAGGTTCTAACTGCGAAAAATGTGTTATTTTTTTATTTAAGGGAATTAGTTTTTACGGAAATGTCCATTGCGGGAAATTGGTTAAAAATCCGCAAAAAAAAAAAATTCGCACAAGATTTTTTCTTCTTACATAATTATCGAAACTTTGGAAAGTTTACAGAGCTGTCGGACTGTGCCTAAGTATGAGATAACCTCCCCCAGCAGTAGGTTTTCCACTTGAGAGCAACACGGTTAGTCCTTACACATGGTTGTTATCTCATGCACGCAGACGCCAAAGAGGTTATCGGCGCGACTACAAGCGAAGCGACTGGTGTTACGAGAGAATAACTCCAACAACATCAGCAAGTGCTCCAGCGGTTCAAACAGTTCTGTGTCCAGCGGTGGGAGCAAGACGCCCAGCAGCAAGTGCTCAACGGTTACCAGCTCGGCGACTTCCAGTAACA
This sequence comes from Umimayanthus nakama, assembly GCA_027574985.1. Taxonomy (NCBI): domain Eukaryota; kingdom Metazoa; phylum Cnidaria; class Anthozoa; order Zoantharia; family Parazoanthidae; genus Umimayanthus; species Umimayanthus nakama. Next base: position 3,281 of record JAOBRG010342414.1, on the reverse strand, counting down.
AGGATTTCTCCTTGGTCTCGCCCATGTCCTACGATGACTTCGCTGTAAGTGTTGTTATAGTAGCAGTATAGTAGTCAACCTCAGTTCACCAGGGTTGCCCAGCCCTAATATTATTATTGTTTTTGTTATTTATATTAAGTTTATTTTTGGTTCATAGGTCGGTTTAGAAGATAACGAAAACTGTCGGAGCAGCATGATGGGCAGCAGGGTGGCGTCGATCATCTCGGTGTGACCCCCCTGACATGGCGCAATGTGACATCGTAACTTATTGACCAGAGAACGGCAAAGGAGACAGTCTTTCTGATATTTTACTAAAAGTCTTCAAAAATTACACTTGTAAATAGTAGCATCTCGTTTAGGATACGATGCGACAGTAAGGCTGTAGTGATGGAAGAAGAAGCTGCGATACCCGACTTAGTCCCCTCACGGCTCGCCCTATTCTTCAGCTCGTTGATATCCCGCCCTCTCCCCTCTCAATATGACAGAACGCTAAGCTACACTTGTTTATAAGAGCGTTTTTTATGAGAACGTTGTGGCTGAAAATATATCCCCAAGTTTAAGAACATGCTGAGAAGATGCTTAGGTTGGGGACATCCATTTTACACACTGCGTTCAGTTTAGGCAGTTTGTTGTTACACTATAAAATAAAGCCTAACGCTCGCTCAATATCGCCTGATGGCTACTCTGAATGCTGTTGTGGGTGGAAAATGTACAATTTTAAGATTAGACCTAAAACAAAAAATAAGAACATTTTAAGAATAATTAAGAGCACTCTGGCTAAGCCACCAAAGCCACCAAACTAGACGTTCGTATAAAAAGGGGGGTATATGTAGTCTATAACCACGACAGAGTTCTTTTACTGTGTTATTGCTCTTTAATAGTTCTGGTGATCCTCCTTTTAACTTAGAAATCTTTTTATTGAAAGTTACTTTTTTACTATAATGCAATGAAGTATTAATTTTGTACAGTTAAGTTTATGATAATTTGCTTTAAAGAATTTTCCATTGTCTTGTGAAAGACACTTACTACTTAGTAAACACTCAAAAGCAAGTAGTGCTAAGGGTCTAGAAGAAAAGGAATAATCAAATGTTAACGAAAAAACAATCCGGGTACTCTATCACTCGTTATCCATTCTATGTTCTGGCGCATGGTTGTTGAACAGTTGCGATGTTTTAATTTTGCACCGTTTTTTGTGCTTCATATAAGTAGGTATAAAACCAAACTTAGAATTGATTGATTTACCTCATAGTGCAAGAAAAAACAAACGAGCCTGCTCTGTTTGATAGAGAATATATTATTACAGTCATAGATGTGTCAGGATACATTTTGAAGACCCTTGAAATTTAATTTCAATATTTTTTTATGATATTAAATTTTGCAGTGTTGCCATTTTTTAAACTCAAGAAAAATTGTCCATAGTGTGTGATGTTTTGCCGCAGTGTGTTACTTAATAACGAAATTACAAATGAGCTCTTGAGAATCAGTTAAGTTTAAGTTGATCAAACATACGAGCTCTTTAGACACGTTTTACACATGGCAGTAACAACAAAACTGCCAGCTACACTACGTATTGCTACTTGGAGAACAATGAACTGGCCATACAGCAAGCAGAATATTTGAGGGCTTGCTTATTGTTGTATTCATAAGACGAGCCGATCCGCCTGCCAAGCCATCCGTTTTGCAACTTCACTTGCGGGATGGGGACGAGGTTCTTCGTTTTGCCATGTAAAGGGCCGGACGAAAAAGTTTAATCATTTACTTGTTTGTTGACTTGATTTTCGCATCATTCACACGAGCCGAACATTTCAGATCGCGTGATTTGAAGTAAAAGTTCATTCCATGGAAACGTACAGAACAACTAATGGCCGGCCAGGCGAGCTGACTGCAAATCTAGTTTCTGCTCAATGACCTTAATATTACTTCTTTTCGCGAGACTTAATCTTGGCTATTTAAACAAATTTGCGAAATTTAAAAATTCTCGCGAAACGAAATTTGAAGAACTTTAATGGAAAAACTTAACTGAATTACACACTTTTCTTGGTTATTCGCGGAACTTAAGTCCCGCGAAATACTTCTATTCCAATATGCGAAATTATCAATGACACGCGAAAATAAGTGGTATTAAGTTACTGCGCGCTCCCGCCTTCTAGCAGTATAAATAGCTATAGTTTGAACAGTATTTTTACTTATGGGTCAATACCGGTCATGCGCTACCTCCGCGATGACCAAGTTTATCGTGTAGATAATAGAGCTCAACCATTTTAGGAATTGAGTATATTCCGTAATAAATTGCTATTTTTTGTCTGCTGCTTGTACATTTGTTTTTTCAAACTTCGGTCTTTGTAGAAGGGGCTGCCGACTATTTGAAGTCGTTGGTTTAGGAGGGGGGGGGGGCGGTGGGACGGTTGGGTGATTGGAAGAATGGGCTGACTATTTGATCTCGTAGGGGAGGGGTTGGGGAGTGAAAGAAGGGGTTGACTTTTTTATTTCGTTTGGGGAGGGGGTGGGGTGACGGCATTTCAAGCAACTGTAAAAACATAAGCTGCACAATCGAACCAGGTGAAAACAAATGATTGACAGGCCAGAAGATTATAAAGTGAATGTATTGGAACATAAAAAAAGAAATACCAGTTAAACCAATGGCCCCTTCCTTTATTCTTAGACTGGGCACTTATAAAGTTCACCATTTTGGGTAAGCCTATTTCCTATCAACAAACAAAGCAGAAACAATATTGTTCTAAGTTCAAAGTGCATACGAATTCGTGGGTTTTTTGAGGGGGAAGGGGTGCTGCGTACTTGATACTTATTTGACCATTAGGGTACTAGTAGGCGCTTGTTCGATTAAATAAAGTAGTTTGGTTAGCACTCAAAAATTTTGCTTTTTGTATCAGTTTCTTGCACCCCAAGTAAAATCAGGAATGGTATGTCAAAATTAGATCTGAGCTCTCCCTGTTCGTAATGAACGGAATCAGTATAAAGTTCACACAGAACGAGAATGCAAGTTTTTCTGCAGATGTTTGGTGACCCATGTTGTTGAGAGATAGGCCAGAAAGGACTTCGCAAAAGCATAATTTAAAACTATTGGGAGTAAAAAGGTTAATTGTAAGCTCAAAAGGATGATTCAATGCTATTCCAGCGAAAAATATTTCAAACACAGCTTGTGTTTTGTTCTGCTGAGATAATTTATTTTAAATAAGAAAACAGTTTTAGGCCACTTAAAAAAATATCCCGGTTTATCATCAAAATTTTCAAAAAATTCAGTGAGGGAGGGCGCTTTTTTT